>JAVXUL010099396.1:0-20301 GCA_035590515.1 Trichilia minutiflora | reverse complement strand
TTTGAGTCTAATCTTCATCACCAAAAGAAAGCACACAAGTAAAGCATCAAAAGCCCTAAGGTTAGCATCTTTGATTTTCATTGGTTTTCATAGATTTTACCTAGGGTTTTTGCCATGAAAAACTTACATTCAAGCATGATATAGGCCATAGAACTATCAGAGAGCAATGTTACCAAGATGAGAAATTTTTTATTTATCTCTATTACCAATAGAAAATTGATCCTCCCCTTTATATTTGGCTAACAGGCTCAAGTTATTGATGTTATTAGTTATATGGTTTGTTGTGCCACTATCCAAATACAACGAGGTATCTTTTGAGCCATTTGCTGTAACACCTAACTTAATACTATCAACGATATTGTTTACTTTAATCTAACTTTTGGAGCCTTATTTTTTTTCTTTTTTTTGTAATATGTCTAAATCTATCCTAAAAACTTCATTGATAATTTGGTTCCAACCTTATATATATGGATTAGGAATTTATTTTTTCATTCTGATATAGGACTTGGTCCTATCCCCATAACTATCTTGAAGCCTGTTAAGAGTCATTTCTTGCTCAGAAATTCCCACCTCAATGCCACTCTCTACTCTCATCTACTCTCAAGGATCAAGATGTTACAGGTTCACCAGCTTTTATTGGGCTCGTTCTTCAATCCATTATTGTATTGAAGGAGAGTTGACTCTAATATCATATTGTAACACCTAGGTTAACACTGTCAATGTTATTATCTACTTTAGGCCAACCTGTGGGGCCTTGATATTTTGTTCTACGTAATAAGCCCAAATCCATCCCAAAAGACCTCATTAACAACTTGGTTTCAACCTTACATATATAAACCTGAAACTTTCTCTTTTATTTTGATGTGGGACTTGATCTTACCCCCATAGTCATCTAGAAACCTGTCAAAAGTACTTCTTATTCAAGCATTTTTGTTTCTACGTCACTCTACCCTTAAGAACCAGGATGTTACACTTGTAACAACCATATAAGCACCCTTATTCTCTGGAGTTTCTACTGTAGGTGATTGAAAATCCTTATCAAACCTATACCAATAATTAACCATAAAATGTCCAGTATTGTTACAAAGTTGACACATTGGTTTGTTGGTATTGTTATTTCTACCCTTACCTCTTCTCTGGTATGTCTTGTTAACATTTCCAGAGTTTGATCCTCCTCTTTGATGACCTGAATTGTTACCCCTTTTGGAAGCATATTGAGTAGGTTTTTCATTAGTATTCTTGGGTCTCCTCTAAAAGTACCTATTATTCACAAAATGAGCTGAGACAGCTAACTGAATGTTTTTTACTTGCTTCTCTATCCTACTTTCATAAATTAACAATGATGCATACACTTCTTATAAGGTTATACTTCTTATCTTGAATTGAAGATTCACAACTATAAGATTGTAAGATTCACCCAAATATTCCAATACTAACATTATCAATTCAAAGTCAGACATTTCATTCTATATAGCCCTTATACTATCAACAAGGTTCTTCATCTTACTGTAATAATCATGCATACTGAGATTATTTTTCTTGGTACTTTGGATCTTAGATTTAAGTTGTATAGTCCTAGTTGTTGTTTGAGTAGAAAATTGAGATTCAAGGGTGTTCCATATCTCACATAAACTTTTGTAATTGATAGTAGAATTAAGAATATTTTTTGAGAAAGATGTGAGAAGCCAACTCATTAAAATTTGGTCTTAT
Organism: Trichilia minutiflora; assembly: GCA_035590515.1. Taxonomy (NCBI): domain Eukaryota; kingdom Viridiplantae; phylum Streptophyta; class Magnoliopsida; order Sapindales; family Meliaceae; genus Trichilia; species Trichilia minutiflora. Next base: position 18,591 of record JAVXUL010099396.1, on the reverse strand, counting down.
TTCTTCCATGTTTGGAGTTCGTTATTGACATAAGTTGTGGTTTCTTGATGCTTATTCACCAAAACAAAATTGTTGTTTGTCAATTTTGTAAGAACTATGAAGATAAATGATGGATTACTTATCTTTGACCTTAAGGTTGAGTTTTGAGAGGTTGCTATATTTGTGTTACTTGCCATAGATTTTGTGCTAAATTTTTCAACTCTGATACCAACTTGAAAAGAAGAAAATTGTTTTATTGATTGTAATTCATAGATGTCAAAGGTGGCACCTTTGATACAAATATATACAAACTTTTTCTCAACTAACATCCTAGCCATACTGTTAGTGTATGCCCTAAAAACTATTCGTGTTATTGATTTTAGGGTTATTGATCTTGTATAGCTTTTTATAAATTAATAAAAGAAATAATTTTTTATTTACATATGTTTGCTGCTTCCTTTATTTTTCATGCAAATGAATAATGAATATATATAAATTATTTAGATAATTTTATTTAATTGTTAAATAAATTATCTAATCATTCCCTACATTCATGATATTGATTGAGTAACTATATCATATAGTAAGTATACCAGTTATCACCTAATGTTATTATATGATAATATATATAGGCTGACAATATGAGTATTGTCATAAATGCATTAGTGTGGATTCATAGTTAGTAAAATATTTATCGAACAAGACTGAATATCAATGAATCACATAGTATGTATGTAGTTAATGATTTATCGATAGATTATAATAGTGTGCGACGTAATTCTTTGACCTGAGACGTCTAGAATCGGACTCTGTATGGATGAGTATATTTCATATGGTGTATAAGTCCAAGACCAATCACATCTTATACAAGAAGTCGATTTGGGTATACTTTGTTCATATAGGTGTTCGGTTGATAGTCAAGATGGAACCCGTTAGATCGACATATTGGACTGAGAATTCTCGTTCCCACTGTCCGAGTCGAGTTCCTAATTGAATATCGATATAATATCTTGATTATAAATCTGTGACCACAGCATAATATTGACATATGATCGATAATTCAAAGGTGTATCAAGATTCGGGTTTTGACAGTCCATAAACTCTTTCTCGATTAGGATACGACAACGGAAGAATATCACTCATACATTATGTGTAATCAATGAAAGGTTTGATGAAGATACTTTTTCATCATGACTTAGGGACTATAGTGTATTACTAGATACTAACTATAATCGATGAGCAACTGAAATATTTAGAATCGAAATGTTCGAAATATGTTTATGGCTAAATCACGATAAACCTTCATGGTTCATCAAGATCTTCTAACGTTTCTTCACCTGAGAGATAGATAAAATATTATCGTGAGAAGGCTAGCACCTTCATAATAATATAAAAATAGGTCAAAATCGATACGTATAATTGTTATATGTATTAATATTCTTTAATATATTAAAGAAGTAATTTAACGTAAATTACTTGTCAAATTTAATAATAATGATTATTTAATTATTTAACACTTAAATTCCTATTTATATTGAATACAAATTATTTAACACTTAAATATATTAGATAATTATTATATTTATAATTTTGTGTTAAATGTCCATTGATCTATTTTGTATGGTTAAAACATATTAGATGGATTTGGTTGTATCACATTTGCACTATTTAATTAATATATTTATAAGATAATTATTAAATTTATTAAATAGAAGAAAAAAAAGAAATTATAAATATCTTGAATTTCTTTTTATTTTTGGGTAAGAAAAATAAAATAAAATGGGTCTCTCTCTTATGAAGAGTTTGACCACCATAAAGAAGTAAGGGAGGATGGTGTAAAGTGGGAGAGGAGTTAGAAGGATGGTGTAAAACCTTAAGGTAATGCATGTAAAACTCTTATGTTTTCATCCAATTTAGCATAGGATTTTACCATTACAAACTTATATTTTAAATATAATTTAGACCATAATCTTCACATACAAATTAAGAAAACATGTTATACATTCGAGGGTGGATTTAATTTATCAAAATCTAGATAATAGAAATTGTTACGTACAAGACCAGGAATGAAATCTGACATATTCCTTACTGTGGTTGTCGTTGATGTACACTGCTTGTTGTATCGTTTGTTTTATTTGTTTTGCAGGTATGTTGGCCTTGGGCTTGGGTTGGAACTTGGACCTGAATTGATAAGCCCTGACAAGTAAAATCCAACCCCATCATTTTGAGGTCATCGTCCTCTTCAACAGAAAACACACCTAGCTTGTTGCGGAAAGAATGAAAAGCAACTTTGATAAGTGGTTTTGTGAAGGCATTAGCTAATTGAACTGAAGTAGGAACATATCGAGTGATAAGTTGTCCTATGGCTATTTTCTTACGATCAAAATGATAGTAAGTTCTATATGCTTGGAGCGAGCATGGAACATGGGGTTGACAGGTATACGAAGGGCATTGATTTTGTCACAAAACAATTGGGTACAATAAAATACGCTTAGCTGCCTTAAAAGGAAAAAGAGTTGGATTTGAGAAAAACTGACTAACCTGATTTACAGCATGAACAATGTCCGAACGAGTAAATTTGAGGTATTGTAAAGCACCCACAATGCTACGATAACGAGAGGCATCTACGAGATCATTGTCGCTAGAAGTTGGTTTATCTTTCATGGACATGGGTGTTGCAAAAGGAGTACTATCATGCATCTTTATTTTATCAAGCAAATCAATAATATACCTGTGTTGATTAAGAAAAATACCACCAAGGAATTGTTTGATTTCGATACCAAGAAAACCATGTAGAGACGCAAGATCTTTGATGGCAAACTCTGACTGAGTTGTTGAACGAGATATTGAAGATCATCATTATTTCCAGCAAGAAGAGCATCATCTATATAAATGAGAAGAATGGCAGTAATTTCGTTTGTTCAATAACAAACAACGATAGGTCAGACTTACTGCAATAAAAACCCAATTGAACGAGATACTGAGAAAGTCGCTCAAACGATGCACGAGGTGCTTGCTTTAGTCCGTAAAGAGATTCTTTGAGGGGCAGACATAATCAGATTTGGTTTGATCAACAAAGCCAGGAGGTTGTTCCACATATATATATATACACACACACGGTCTCTTTGAGGTTGCCATAAAGTAAAGCATTCTTCACATCTGGTTGCTTCATATGCCAATTGAAAGAGAGATACAGAAATAACTAGACAAATAGTACCAGAAATTTGAGTAACCTTTTAGCAACAAACCTTACTTTAAATCGATCAATGCTGAGATCTTCCTTTGTTTTAACTCTGTAACCCATTTTCATCCTACAACGTTTACATCCGATGGATGAGGAACAAGTTGCCATGTGTTGTTGTCTTTTAAAGCTTAAAATTCTTCAAGTATGGCTCATATCCAACGTGGATCATTCACGGCGGGCTTTATAGTTTTTGATTCTTGAAGCAATGAATTCGACAATGTTTTTGTAGCAAGAATGGCATAATCTTTCAAATAGAGAGTTGGTCGTCAACTCGTGGTGGTAGAAATGTATGTGATTCTTTTTCTTCATTTTGTGGGTTGATGGAAAGAGTTTCCATATTTGAAGAATCCACTTGAATGGTACCCCTTGAATCATTGTTTAGAAAGTCATACAAATCTTGTGCTTTTGGCTCAATTGATGGAGTGCTGACTTATCTTGAAGATCTGTTTCTCCATTGTCAGAATCTGATGAGGATCCTTCAGTGATAAGTTGGAGTGATGAGTTTTTGTAGACTACGAAGGATTTGACAGTTTGTTGGAGAACATTGAGTAATGATGATTATCTCACTATTTTGTACAACTTGATCATTTTGATGAATTGGAGATCCTTGTGAATATCCTGTAGTAGAGCTGTTAGTACAACAAGAAAAAGGAAAGTTTGAAAATTTATTTTCTTCCTTATTTTGAGAGATCAAAATCTTTGAAGATTTTCCCCATTCATCAACTTGTGGATATTCAGTAAAAATATAAGAGTTTGATTTTCTTTCCAATTTTGTAGGTTTAAATAGAAAGACACTCTCATCAAAGACCACATGTTGGGAGATGTATACCCTTTTTGATTTGGGTTCTAAATACATAAACCCTTTATGAATCTGGCTGCATCCGATAAACATACAAGGATAAGCCTTTTTCATGAATTTGGAGCCACCTTCATGCCTTAATGAAAGGAAACAAAGACACCCTAGTACCCGTAAACCATTATGCTCTGGATGATGATTGGAGAGTTTAAAAAATGGAGTTCCATCCTTCAAAACAGAAGATGGAAGCCGGTTTATCAGAAAAACTTTCGTGAGAAAAGCTTCGACCCATAATGACAAGGCATGTTTGCATGAAATAACAAGTGAAAGAACAATTTAAACTGTTGGGGGATTTTATTGAGGCCCAGCCCAATGATCTAGGCCCATCTCCACGCCCCCGTTCAGGCCTACTACCGTATATATCTAGCGGGTTCCCTTATGCGGTGTCGTTCTGGGAGAATGGTCAGATAGTTTATTCGCCTCGGGTGCTACAGTCGAGACCAACAGTCAGAAGCTCGGGGATGATGTGGCAAGGAATAGAAGGAACAGCGCTGCCGTTTCCTGCGCCCTCTAATCTTATGACAGGTCACCCTGGGCACGTCAGTCATGCAACAACGCGTGTCCCTGGGTCACCATTTGGCCATTGCAACCTGCCAGTTCACCATCTCCTATATATCATCACTATCCTTTTCCATCAGAGAACTACGTGTGACTTGATCCCCCACCCACCGGAAGAAGATTAAAGGTGAGGAGCATCGAAGATCCGACGGACAAAGACAGAGAGAGACGGAGGAATCGGAGGAGAAAAGAGGGAAGAAAGGGAGAAAGAGGGTACGTAGGCAGCTTAGGTTTCTCCCCCAAATTCAATCACACACGCAAACAAACCCGATCATCGCAAGAAGAAGAAAAAACCTGTTGGTGTGAGAAAAGTCGCCATGACTTTATCTTGCATCAACATAAACAAAAATGGATGAAGATTTTTCATTGAATTTTCAGAGTATATATACACATTTTACAAACATGATTGCAGGAATTTACAAAGAAATAATGGATTGATAGCCTATACTTAAGGAACACAGATATGCGGATATCCTAAACTTCAGGAATACATAATTGACCAATTTTTTAATTTCCTCGATTAGCTTGATTTTCTTGATCAATGGGATGGTCTCTTTGATTTGCTTTTATTTCATTAGCGGTGTTTCATCTAAATTATGGAAGTGGACATCTATTTTGAGATGGATACTACCAACTCAAGGCAGCCGTGCTCTCATTTGACCGAAAGAGTGAAAAAAAAAAAATGATGAAGTGGATAAAAATTGCTTAGCTTCTCACGCATTTCCGACAATAATCATTTCAACCACTGAAATGGATAACGAGGTCACCTTCTTATGCGACTTCTAATGTTGTCAATCCAAGTACACAATGAGTTGGTAATTAATGAGGTCTTCATTTTTTATCACCATAGTTCTGACGTAGATAATAAAATTCGAACATAACACCCCTATGTGATAACATGTAGCATGATTAAATATTAGTATTAACAGCTTGTGATTACAGTTCACTTGCATATATCAAACAATAAGATTTGCAACAACGCTTATAATAATCTTAATAAGCAAAGAGAAGAGAGGAAGATACCTAATTGTTATTTTTCTCTCAGTTTTTTTGCATAAATAATTCTCTACTTTGAGTAAACGCTAATAATTTAGTATATAAACAAATTATTATGTAAAAAATTAAAAGAAAAACAAACATTGAAGTGAACATTAGAGAGGGACTTGATGCCAAATTGCCCCCTACATTTGAAATAGTCTTCGCCTATCACACGAGCAACAACCACTAGGTTTAGTAAGGTCTACACTACAGTATTCATGTAAAAGCCCAATACATTTTCGAAAGTATCGCTTTTTTTTCATTGTTAAATATCATTTCATGCAATAAGTATATTTGCTATAAATATAATTTTTACAAATAAAATGAATATTAACAATTATTTATTTTAGTTTGTATCTCATTAATTATCACCCAGTCCTCCCCTCAGCGTCTGACAGGTGTGAGCAATATATGTATTTGGTCAATCCAGTAAGATACATAGATGAAATATTCGACTTTTAGTTGGCATGAATTAATTAATTCCTTATCTAAAACAGTTGTTGACATTAGTTATATTATTGCCCATGTTGCAGTAAGTTCGTTTTGGAATGGTAAAAGTAATTATCAATAAATTAACTATTAATTTTACCATTTATTAAATAAGATAGCAGCAGCAATCATTGGTCCTCACTTTCACTTTTTACAAACAGAAGAGATGGATAGATAAGAAAGACGGAGAAGAGGGATAGAAGTTACAGGCAGCATCCTGCTTGCATGCTTTGTAATTTATCCACCCAATCATTTAACTCCAAAATATGTGCAGTCACTTTCCGGGCTATAGTGGGGTGGGGTATCATTTTCGCGTGCATTGCGTTGCATTTGCATGACGGTGCCTCTGCTAATGCGTCCACTGGACTAATGGACTAGACATTATTCAGTGGATAATGAATCTGTCAACAACAATCGCATTGCGTTGCATTTGCATGGCGGTGCCTCTGCTAATGCGTCCACTGGACTAATGGACCAGACATTATTCAGTGGATAATGAATCTGTCAACAACAATCGCAATACAAAACTACATTTCTCTTTCTCGATCATTCTAGAAGCATAGGATGTTATGATATCGACACCATGTATATGAGGGAGAAAAAGACCGATAGGTATAGGAAATATAAATTTTAGTTTTATTATTTTTAAATATATTAATACTTAAAATATAAATTTTATATACAATTTTAGTATAAATTTAAGGTTGTAAATTAATAATATATTAGTGTCATATTATTATCACACATAATGGGGATATAACTTTGATGTACTAGTTTATATGATTGAGTTGATGAATGAATTTGTACATTGAATATTATTTTTTAAAAACTACTTACATAAAATTTTATTTATTAATTTGATTCATAAATTTTAAAAACATTAAGAGAAGTTAATATATTTAATTTTTAAATAATATAATAACCGAGTATTCAATAATTATAATAAAAAATTAAAAATATTCAAATTACTATGTCTTTTGCAAATAAAATTTATATGAATAATTGAAATGGTAATGCATTTAAACAAATATTAAAGATGTATACGTCCTTTATCTTGTCCTAGTATACAATTATAAACTACTAGTAGTGGCTATTTAACTTTGGTCATTGTTGATAGTGAATACTTGCAAATTGCAACAAATAAAAACCTTAGAAAACCAATCCAATTTATGCAAACTGATAAATATTCCTTTAATTTTTGTTACCTTGTGTAGAATTCAGCCCTATCTTCCACATAAAGTAAGGACATGCAAATAGGTCACCAATGACCACAAACAAACAGCAGCAGATAAAGAAAAAGAGAAAGATCGAGCTTGCTTGATTGCTTTAGTTCAACTCATTTATTTTCCTTTAATTACAGTGATACATGATATTGGAATAAGTTGTAATAAATGAAAAGATATCTATGTATATAGTGTATAGTTTAAGTCCACTTGAATGCAAGCACATGATGCAAGTTGTAGCGTGGCATGCATGCAAAAACACAGAGAGGCATCAGCCTTGCATTGCATGCACATTTAATTATTTGAATTAAGAAGCTATAGGCTATCCCATGAGAATCAGATATTGCATTGCACCGTTTATCAGTTATTTCTTCCAAATTTGTGGTACTATTCTTTCACATTGTATGCAAAATTTTTGATCAATTTGGTGTGATAGACTCTTGACCTACTTGTGTCACTCTATTTTGGTTGAATTTTTCTTTGACAGTCAAATCAATCACCAAAAAATATATACTTGAGAGAAAAGTTCTACTAAGAATTTAAGGAGAGAAATAGAGTACCACATAGGGGTAAAATTTACCTTCCAAGTAAAAAGATGGGCATTTATACTCACTTCTTGATTTAAATTGTGTTAATAAAATTTTTTAGAAGTACCCGAGTATAAATGGCACATATTGTTCATAATTTTCTATAAGGGGATTGACAAATACCCCCTAGAATTGCCTAAAAACCAATCTCTCCCCTCTTTGAATGGTGGCAAAATCTCAACCGTTCATTTTTTGTAATCAATGGCCTGATTTTTGCCACCATTCAAAGAGGGGGGAGATTGATTTTTTGACAAACCTGAGGGGGGTATTTGTCATTCTCTCTTTTCTATAAATATGTTACCTTGGTTAGTCATGCACGAGACTAAGTGCGAATCTCTGCTTTTTGCTATCGAGCTCTTCCCTCATAAAAGAGGAGTGTAGTGGTTCCTCTCTTACTTTTTTAACCAGTAAGGTTGCTGTGAGTTTTATAGTTACAGAAACCATATTTCCTTTTATGAGTGTCCTAACATACTTAAGTGTAGGACCTTAACTAAATTTCATATGCCATAGCTTCTCTCTCTCTCTCTTTTCATGAGTGTTTACTTAGGTGAAAGTACCAGTAGGCAACCCAAGTGAAGTGGGTAGGGCCTAAATTGGATTTCTACAAATTCTGCAAACAAATATACAGTTCTAAAGTTTTAACAATCGTTGCAATTCTCAATATGTAAATAGTCACAGTACTAACAATATGCAACCTAATTAAGTATGTGCTCACAAAAGTTTTTAATAATCATAAGCACAATATTGTGTTGTAGAATAAATAAAATGATTAATAAAACTATAAATTTAAAGTGTCAAAAAAGAGAGATTCAAACATAATATTTTTATGTAATTCAACAAATTTTTCATTTATATCCACGTGTCGAAGCTCTAAGCTTGAGCAATTATATATAAAGGTAATCGAGTAGTCCTATTGGTGAGTCAAACAAGCTATAAGGTTAAAAAAGTCATATTTTTTAATTCTGAAAAAAATTTAGGTGACGGGATATTCAGGTTTGGCCGACCGAACATCAATGTTCACCGATCTCCAATCGGTGATAAATTTTGCTTTGATTTTAGAGAAAATTCGGCCAGGCGGATTTGAAAATTCAATTGGGTTGATTTTTCTATTCAGACTTGAATAAAGAAATTGTATTGTGGTCCCAAGGTACATGTTTAAAAGTATTGTATTTTAGCTCCTAAAAAGAACTTTATGTTTTGAATGAAGCTATTTTTTTTTTTTTTAACAAATCTAAATGTTTGTTTCAAATAGAAATTGAATGATAAGTTTTGACAAAATTATTCAATGAATTATGAAAACTTTTTTTTTTAAAACATGCTTAAAAATTTGTCAAGCATTCATGATGCATGAATTTGAATGACAAATTATTTTGAGATTAGAAGTGCAAAACTTTAACCAATTCAAAAACACATTTACATATAACTAAATCATTTAATCTTGTATCTTGAATCTTTCAAAAAATGTCTTCAACTTCCTCAAGGGGTTCTATTATGATTCTTCTTTATGCCTTGGTTTTTAATATCGTTTGGATGGTCAAATTTATTCCGCATCCTCAAGCTATTTATTATCACAAAAATAATATAATAATAAATTTGTTAACCAAAGATATTAATATTTATTATCATCAAAATAAAGGCTTTGGTCTAAGACTAAGGATGTGTTTCGTATAGCTTTTCAAATAGAGGTTTTAGAATAGAATTTTTTGCAAGTAAAGCTTTACACGAAAACAAAATTGAAAAATGAAAAAGAATTTTTGGAAGTACTTTGTTTTCTACATTACTGAAAAGGTATATCAAAATTTTAGATTAAACAAAATAAATAATTACAAAATATAGATAGATAGACACACACACACTACAAATGAAAAATGGATTTGGTAAAAAGCATGTTGTAGAAATAATATTTGTAATCATAATATTGTAAAATAAGATTCTTTTTATTAAACGTATAGTGGGATTAAAAAAAATAATACCGAGGAATCTACCAGAAAAGAGAGCTTGATAAATACAATTAAAAGCTTATGCTTCCGCTAGAAAAGAGAGCTCTGATAAGAATTTTGATAGTATAATGAAAATTTTGCATTAATAATCTATGTTCAGAATATGGAAAGCTCTATTTTACGGGTCTACATTCGAATTAGAAAAGTTTTACCCACACACTTACACACAACTGTGAAAAATTAGTCATCCAGTCTAATCCAACCTTAGAGAGTGGACAAACCTAACACCTCAAAAGAAGGTGTTGGAGTTTTTAGCAATTGCCAGAACTCAATCTAAAAACTCCAATGGAAGGTCCTAAGTTCCCAATCAGCGGGTTGTGAATTGGTTAGCTTAAAACAAAAAAGAAGAAGAAGAAGAAACCAGCTACTTCTAAAGCCTAGAATGACTGCTGCTTCTAGTAGAAACCAACCAACTTTCTTGCATAACATACTTTTTTAACATACCTTTTAGAGATACAAGCTTTCTATTTATTTTTTTGACCCTAGTTTTTCTAACAACTTTTAGAGAACGTTCTAAGAAGTGAGAGTTATAAAAAAGTTAGTTATTCGGTGTTAAAATATTGTGAGAAGTTGATAAGCTCAAAATTATTTTTTAAAATATTAAATTAAAAACTTTTAGGAATAAAATTTAAGATTTTTAAAATTGTGTCTGTGGGCCAAAACAGAAACTTTTGCACTCAACCTTTTTGAACAGAAGTACAAAAATTTCAAAGTTATTGACTCAATTTTGGCTTAACCAATATTTCATTTTGGAAGAGATGACAATTCAAATAAACAAATCAAATTTAATTCAATTTGAATTTAATTTGTTTATTATTCAAATAAAAAAAGATTCATTCGAATTTAACTTTTTTATTATTCAAATTAACATGAATCGATTTGTTTAACATTTTTGTCAAGTTCAGCTATAATTCTAGTATAAACTTACATTTGGCAACTAATAATAAAACATAGCCAATGTAAACTTTTGTTTTTCCAAACATCAAACAAACTTTCAGAAGAAATCAACATTTTCATCAAATTCAATTTACAATTCCAACATAAGCTTACACTAAAAATAAAACATAGCCAATGTAAGATTTTATTTTTTTTAAGTATCAAAAAACTCCGAGAAGAAATTAACATTTTTATCAGATTCAGCTACAATTCAAATCTACTCCAACTGTCACCATTTCCAACCTACAAAGAAATGGACGTTTTGTTAGCTCGCACAAGAATTATTTAAAAAATTTTAATGTATCATAATTTTGTAAATTACAATGTATTGCAACTAACTTAAACAAAAGTGTTTCAAAAATAGAAAATATATTAACATTATATCTGAAACTAATTCTATTGTGTAAAAACCATTGAGAATTTTTCACAAGCATGTGGTGTAAAACGTTGACAACTCACAGAGTATAAGCACAATTTCATATTGCCCAATAAACCAAAACAAAAGTTCATATTATTTAATAAACAAAAAACAAAAAGTGAGTAGCGATTAATCTCCAAGTGCGTAGTGCTTGTGTAAGTTGGGGTGCTCTTGTGCTAGTTTGTTTGGGGGTGGAGGATTTGTAAGTTCTGGTCAGCTTTATTAATAAAATCTTCTATTCCTTTTAAAAAAAAATAAACAAAAAACAAAACTTCATATTGTCAGTAATTAGTATTTTTTTTCTTTTTTCTTCCTATATTCTTAACAATCAAACAGAGTTTATAATAATCCAAATAAATAAATGAATTAATAAAATTAAAAAGTAAGAATTTAGCTCATTTGTATAATGGTGTTTTAAATGAATAAATAAATTTCAAAAATCACATTTAAATTCGATTTGTTTATTATTAAAAAAAAAAATTTCAAATTTAAATTTGTTTAATAATATCAAATTCGTGTCAAATAATTATATTGTGATCTAAATAATTATCCTTATATTTTTGTATATTAAAATCAAGTTAAAAGATGTTAACAGTTTTGGTTTAAGCATTTTGGCTAAACCAAAATGAAAACAAATATTTAAAAATTTTAACTTTCCTTTGTCACAGCTTATTTGCCTAAATTTAAGTTAAATCAAAATTCGTTTTCAAATTACTAAAATTATGCAAAAATTTTATTTTTAATTCATAACATTTCTCTAATGACTAGTTTTTATTTTGTCTATAAATAAATAAAGTGTTTTCACTTCCAAAAGAAACAGAACCTAAAACCTCCATTTATTATTTACAACTAAAATAATACTTCTTGAGCTTATCATTTGATTATAATATCATATTCAATTTTTGAGCTTCGAACTTGTATTATCTACCTTATTGAGCAATTATACTGAGTTGTAATTCTTTATCTTCTTTATGAAATTCTTCAAAAAGAGGGTGGTCTCTTTGTTAATTAAGTTGTTAACTATTGAAAACACTTGGCAAAGGGTGTGAAGGATACATCTACATTGTAAAGGTTGATTGACACTTTGTAAATTAATTGTTGTAAGTAGTTTGATTGCACTATAGCAAACCAATTTATTGTAAAAGGTTTAATTAACACTGAAAGTCAATTGGAGGTCTTTAGGGATAAAAGACTGATAATAGTAGGATCCTCTAGTTCAGTTGACGTGAAGGCATGAACGTAGGTTAATGTTATCAAATCACATAAAAATGGTTTGAGTGCCAAGACTTCATTTAACAATATCACTAAATAAATTTACAGAAAAAAAAGGAACATGAATGATATAAATAAAGAAGGTGTTGGATTTATTCACCCATAATGAGTGTATGGGTTATGAGAATAGATAATGTGTGAAAGTTGAGAAGATTTAGTAACTTCTCTCAACTTTTCTATTTAAATGCAAAGAAGTTGAGAAGACTTAATAACTTCTCTTAACTCTCCTATTTAAATGCAAAGAACTTGAGAAGGCTAAGTAACTTTTCTCAATTCTCCTATTTAAACGCATCTACTCAAATAAATAAATAAATAAAAGAGAAATTTCAAAAAGAATCAATTAAGGACATTTGGGTGGTGGAAAGTGTGTAATTTTCAACTTGTGATCTCACATTGGCTTGCAATTTAAATAACACATGAAATAATCAGACAATCCTTGAGATAAGTATTCTAAACCATATGTTTATAGATATTTAATATTGATGACATTGGTATCAGAGCTAGGTTAGTGATTTGCTTCCATGTTGTGAATGGTTATATGTGAGAGTTGTGATGAATATAGAATATCTACCATGAGTATGAAATTTTAAATTTTCATACCTTTATGATTCAAGGCTTATATCTTCTGTATGTTTATCATATGAATGCTTTTAATATTCCATTAGATAGCTTGTTAAAAGACCTTCAAAACAATATATTACATGCTAAAATCCACTGAGAATTGAAAGAGAAAAACATGTTTGTATTTTGCTGCCCAAATTTGTTTTTTTGTTAACATCGTGAGTAATTAGTTTTTTTGGTTGCCTTATAACTTTTGGTATATCTATACGATGACTACATAAAATATACAGTTAGAAAGTTTGTAAAATTATCTTTCCAAAGTCATATTATTTGCTTGAATCAGATGTGTATATAGAGAGAAACCTAAGCCCGAAAATCACATCTTGAATGTGCTTACTAGATAGCAAAATTTTCTAGGCAAATCCATGTCAAATAAGCAAACTTCTAGGACCCATATCTTTCTAAATATTTATCTATGATTATGCACGATATATGGGTGGAAACCTCATCAAATAATAGTAGTAATTTCATAAATATAATAATAATAAATTAAGAAAATTTCATTTGAGATTCAGGAGCATGGATTGGATGCTTTATATTATTTAGAATTATACTTTTTTTGAGAAATATTTATTAAGCGGGAGTCTTATTTAATTTTTGATAAGATAACGTGAATTAAATTAAATTTATAATTGTGTAACATGTGGATCATGAAAGATGATTGCTAGCTTAGCAAACTTTCAATTTTGTGACATGTGTCAGTTATTATAAATTTAATTAAAGTTTACATCAAATTGTAATACATGTTCAAAATGAGAAAATGTGCTAGTTTACTTTATTGGGTAGTAATTGTGTTATTATTATTTATTTGCTATTAGTCGAAATGGCTACTGCTTCAAAGAACATTGTGGCTGAACTGAATAAAAGAGACAAACTGGATGGTGATAATTTTGACATTTGGCACTATGATTAAGTATGTCCTAGAAGAACAAGAGGTTTTTGAGACATTGAGCCATACCATGAATAAGCCTATACATGGTACCTCTGCCTAAGAAAAAAAGGAACTAGAAACATACCAGACTTGGAAAAGAAAGAGTAGCATTACTTGCATAACGTTGCTGAGTTTAATACAAGATGATCTGATGTGTAAGTTTGAGAAATATGAAACCGCACAAGAAATATGAGTTGATTTGAGGATAAATTTAGTATGACTTTAACAACTAGACTCAAACAACCTATAATCAAGTTTGACATTTAGCCAACACCCTACGTTGAGGCAGTACCTTAGGAAAATGTTGAACTTGATTAAAGAGTAAAGGAGTGTTGGTCATACGTTAACTAATGAGTAATAAGTTAATGTAGTCATATATTCTCTTCCTCAAAATTGGGAACACAAGAAAGTGAATCTGACACGTAATGAGAGTATCAAAACCTTTGTTGATATCTCTCGCCATATAGAATTAGAAGTTGAGCACCTAAAGGCAGCCAAAAGTGCTTCACAAATTTATGTGGATGAGTCAAGTTCCTAAAAGGATTCAGGAAAGAATGAAAAGTGAAAGAAGAATTTTTTTGAAAAAAAACAAAAGAGAGAGAGAGAAACTAAAAGTTTAAGAAAGGCAAGGGTGCTTACCATAAGAAAGGAAAGTGCGGTGGCCAAAAAAGAAGGATATAAGTAAGGTTAAGTGCTACAATTGTAGCAAGATGATCATTTTGCTTGTGATTACATTGAGCAAACACATGAATCTAAGAAAGCCCATGAGCCTAACAAGGTATCACCTTACACTTCTTTCAAAAATGTTATGTTTCTAGTAATGTTATGTTAATTGCATCTCATCCTATGCGGATTGTAGAGTCAAAGGCAACAGACCATGTAGTGAGAGATAGAGTAAGCTTCGCGGAATTTTGTCAAATTTTAGCAGAAACAAAATGGATCTATGTAGGAAATAGTTCTAGAGTAGAAGTAAAAATGGTCGAAACTTGTAAGCTAAGGCTTCTTGAAGGCCAAACCCTATTCTTAAATGATGCTCTCTATATACTAGAGATAAGATTAAATTTAGTATTAGTCATTTCTCTTTTTAATCTAGGATACTGTTTGAATTTTCATGGTAGTAGTGTTGATATTTTTTATTGTAATGACTTCTATAATACCAAAACTTTTAGAGATGGTTTTATTGTATTAAATGTTGAACATCATTTTGTCGATGACCATGATTATTTTTCTTTAATTGCTTCTTCTAGTAATAATGTTTTAAGTATGAACACCCGGCATGTTAGACTTAGTCATATAGGACAAGAAAGAATGAATAGATGGGCAAAATAGGGAATGTTAGGCTTTTTGACTAAAATTGAATTTTTTATCTATGAAAATTGTTTAGTAAGAAAAACAGCTAGTTTTGTAAATCTATTAGGGTAGAATACCCATTGTAATTAATCCATTCAGATATATGTGGATCTATAAATGTGAGGATAAGACATGGTACACTATACTTCATAACATTTATTGAAGATTTTTCATGCTATGGATATATTTATCTAATTTCACATAAGTCTGAAGCATTGAAGCGTTTGTAGTGATTCTCAAACTTGGTTGAGAATCAACTAGATAAACATATTAAAGCATTAAGAATTGATCGTAGGCATGAAATCTTTTTGATTAATTTAAGAGATTTTGTGATGAAAAGGGAATTATTAGACGGCTAACAATTCCTGGAACATTGTAGCAAAATGGTGTTATAAAAAGGAGGAATAGGATACCCCTTGAGATTGTGAGATTAATTATGGCCCAAGCTAATATACCAATATCATTTTGGGGAGATGCTTTGTTAACTACGGCTTATATACTAAACCATGTACCCTTAAATCAGTTGTTTTTACTTCATATGAGCTATGGATAGGTAAATAACCTAACTTACATAATTTGTGACCTTAAGGGTTAGTACTTTATGTTCACACTCTTTCTAAGATACCCTAAACACTCAAAAGGTTATGTTTGATTGGTGACCATATGGGAGAAAACATAACTGAATGGAATTAAGAGATGCCATATTTTTGGAAAATGAATTTCTCAACAAAGAAGAAATTAATAAAACTCTTGGATTATATAAAATGGAAGAAGTTGATGACATTGGTGCCCCACATCAATCTAGTGAGATTGATAGGGATTTTTCATCGATTCTTGAATTGAGTGACAGCAACATTCCATCAACTAATGACGTAATACAAGAGGTTTATATGCGTAAAAGTAATAGAAAAGGTATCCCTCGTCATCATTTTGAAATAGAGAGAGAGGTTTCCACGATTTCTTTGTAAGATAAATATGAGCTTAACACAATGAAAGAAGCACTTGTTTCTCTAGCTAGTGAAGGATAGAGAAAGGCAATAGAGAAAGAATTGTAATCTATAAGATTTAATCATTCTTGGTCTACTGGTATTATATGCCCTAAAACCATTAGTGTTATCAGTTTTTGGTATTTTGTATTAAGTTATTGTATATTATGTACTATATATATTTATTAATGAATAAATTATTTATTATTCATATGTGTATGCTGCTGCTTCTGTTAATCATACTAAATAGAATATACATAAGAATTGCCTAAATTATTTAATTATGAATTATTTCCTATGATTGCTATATCGACCGGGCATTAATATTATATAACAAACATGCTAAATATTTTCGATGAATATCATGAGATGATATTAGTATGGGTAATATGATTATCATATTATTAGGATATTAGTGTGGATTAACAGTTAGAGAACTATTTTTTGAACGTGACCAAGTTTATGACAAATTACATGAAAGTATGATATCAATAATTTGTCATAAGATTTTACTAATGTGGCATTATTCCTTAGATATGAGATGTCAATGTTGCACTTCAGTATAGATATATGTGATTTATATGGTGTATACATACAAGACTAATCATATTTTATATAATAAGTTAATTTGGCCATATATTATTTATATTAAAAAGCAACATATATTCAATATAAAATCCGTTAACTCGATATAAAGGATTTTGAGATTCTGTTGACTCAATTTGACTTTGAGCTCTCAGTCGAACACTGGTAAATGTATGAAATCAAAGTCTGTGGTTAAAACACTTAAAAGTTACATAAAGGAGTTTGTGAGACTGACTTCAGAGCACATTGACCAATAGTTCAATAAGTGATCAAGTTTGAGGGTTTTGACATTCGTGAATCCTAACTTGATCTAGATTAGACAAACGAAGAAAATTTACTCACATAAAATATGTGAGCCCCGTGCCTAGATTCCAAGGGCATAACGGTCCCAGTTATTTTAATTCTCCAAGTAATGAATTGGTTCAAGGTGTTTAAGTGGTTTTGAAAAGATGATTTTTTGGGGGCTATGATTTTCATAGAGAGCTCAAAGATGACACTCGCTACAATGAGAATTTTATTCTTGCTGCAGTGAGATTTCTAGAAACCCTCGCTGTAGTGAAAAAAAATTCTTCTGCTGTAGCGCCAATTCGTGGAAATACCTTCCCTGGAGCTTAAAAGTTTTACTATTTAAAGAAACTTTCTTCCTCTTTCTCTTATTCTCTCCCTCTCCTCTGTTCTCTCTTCTGTTCCAAGCAAACCAACACCTATTTTCTTTATTTCTTTAATTTCTTCTTGATTTCTTACCAAATTTAAAGAAACACTCTTTGGGCATTAATTTGGCATTGGAAGCGCGAGAAATAGAAGAGGAGAGCTAGGATTTTGGGAGCAAATTTGGATTTTTTTGAGTTATAAGCAAAACTGAAGCAGACCAATGATACCACGAGGTAATTGGTAACCTATCTAACCTTTCTCTAGTTTTTATTTCGTATTTTATCTAATTTTTAAGAAATAGTTTTACTGTTTATTTGAAGTATTTCCATTAGTTTTATCATTTTTATTTGAGTTTTTACGTATTAGTTAGATTATAGAATGATCGGGTAAGTCGTTAGGAAGCTATTGATGCGAATTCAAAAATTTTGGATGTGTGTAAATAGTAATCTGGTTACTATTTTGATAAGTGTGTGGAGTCCACCTATTGAAATCATGAAAACGAGTCAAAATACACCATTTTAGCAACAATATGAGTTCTTGGTATTAATGAATGGATGATTGGTTGGTTAAGGAGGGTTTTATTCGATTTCATGTATTAACCAATTTTAGGAAAACCCAGGTTAGCATGTATTGCACGCATACGAGCTTTATCTAGAGATTTGAATCAAGTATTAATATATTTGGACACATATGTTTAGGCGACGGTGCACGAGCAAGGAATCCATGTGATGTGTCGAGAAACGAGAGAAACTAGGGAGTGTATATCCTCCCTGAGTTGTGAATAAACAATTTTATGTTTTATTGTTTTAATACAAGCTTTGAATATTTTAAATTTGCTTAGAAGTGTTTTATCGAGTAAAACTCATA
>JAVXUL010099385.1:0-20302 GCA_035590515.1 Trichilia minutiflora | reverse complement strand
TAGAGTTTTGGAGAAATGGTAGAACGAAAGCAAGGAATGAAAAATTCTAGGTCCGGTGAAAGCATCGCTCGTGGTGGGGGAAGGGCCCTATTGGCTCGTGGTGAACACGGTATTCCACCCTCGATGTGTCAGTCCAAGCCAGACAG
This sequence comes from Trichilia minutiflora, assembly GCA_035590515.1. Lineage (NCBI taxonomy): Eukaryota > Viridiplantae > Streptophyta > Magnoliopsida > Sapindales > Meliaceae > Trichilia > Trichilia minutiflora. The sequence goes on along the minus strand of JAVXUL010099385.1, from coordinate 20,156 downwards.
CAAATATATGATAAAATTCATGATAAATAAGGCCAAAATACTGGAGAGAGAGCTCATAGAGATCAGGCGATGGATGGATGGGGAACCTGTCTACGTAAGAGAAAAGAGGATGATATCCTCTTGGGGAGAACAAGAGAGGGCCTTTGGTAGCAGTATAAGAAACTTGGGAATGACTAAGAGTGCACAACTGTGCGCTTGAGCCAAGATTAATCGCTGCATAGAAGGACTAAGCCAGGATGATCAAGGATTTGAGGAGTCGTCTAATATTCCCCTAGATGCCAACTCCCCCTTCATGATCTATGAGAGACGTGGTAACTCGAACAGGGATCAAAGTGTGGTGAGCAGGTCTGGAATGGAACATAGCCTAGCATCTACCAATATGAGGTGTTACCTCAATGAAAAGCCTGCCCAAAAAAAGGAGGTGACGGTGACAATCAGTAGGAAGGAAGTGGAGGAATGTGTTAGAAAAATACTACACGAAATAAAGGCACAAGGGGTTGTTGAACTGGAAGAGAGGCCAAAGATGGAGAATGTTCGCACCTCTGCCTTCACATCTCCATTCACTGTAGAAATTATAGAAAAATGCTTCCTCAGGAATTTTAAAATATTATAGTTGGCCCCCTACACTGGAAAGTCCAAACCCTCCTTACACCTAGAGATGTTCAAGGAGATGATGATGATTCAGAACCTGACCAAGTTACAGATATGTTGACCCTTCCCACTAACACTGGAGAGGCTAGCTAGATGATGGTACAAAAGCTTGCCATCGGTAAAGATTAGTAGCTTTAGCCAACTGACATTTGCCTTTGAAATAAATTTCAGGGAGCTGTTGTAACGAATTGAAACCTGAGCACCCTATTGTTAATACGTCAGGGTCTTGGTGAAACCCTGAAGAATTTTGTGAGAAGATACCATGAGGAGGTCATAGAGTTGGATGCTCCTAAAATTGAAGGAAGAAAGCCAAGTAGCCTTGACATAGAAGGAACCATCACATAGTGCTTAGGAGAAAGAGAGGGGGAACCATTATGGGAATCCTCAGAGTGATAAAAAGGATGCTGGTAAAAGAGACAAGAACCAAGAAAAATTTATTTGGGAATCGTGTAGGAATGAGGGGCCCTTGAGGCCCCTTGCAGTTGGAGAGAATCCCAGAAGGGTGGGATAGGTGACCATTTGTGACTTTACACCCCTGAAAGCCCTCCTGTCTAAGGTCTATGAAGACACTAAAAAGAGAGGGCTGTTAGTGTCTCAACTCTAGAGTATGAAAGCCCAAATACCCAAAAAGATCAAGGATCTATTTTATAAATTCCACAAGGATTATAGCCACACGACGGATCAGTGTAAGGACCTATAAAGCCAGATTAAAGTATTTATTAAAAATAACTTTCTCATTAATTACATCGCAGATTCTCAGTATGACCCATCAGAAGCAGGGCAGTGTTACGAAGATGAAAACAATTAAAGGCCCGATCGAGGCCTATTAGTCATATCTAAGGGCCTTACCCTGATGGGACTATCGAATAACATTCATAAAAATTATGCATGTTATTCTTTGCTTCGCCACTCGTCAAATATCCATGTGATGAATGTGAGAGCTAACAAGAAGTTAAGAGTGACAACCATCCCTATTATATTCATCGATGAGGATGAAATCGGGGTCCATTACCTACACGACGATGCTTTAGTAGTGGCAATGGGGATTGTGTCCAAACCAGTCAGTAAAATCTTGGTTAACACTAGCAACTCTACAAACATCATATTTAGAGACACTTTGGAGTCCCTGGGCATAGAGGATTTTGAGTTATCTCAAGCTAACTCTGCACTATATGGGTTTGGGGATTCTTGTATTGTTCCATTAGGGTCAGTACAATTACCCGTAACTATAAGAAACCAACCATACCAGAAGAGAGTCATGGTATATTTTTAAGTGGTTGATCTGAAGATCCCTTATTCGACCATTCTGAGAAGACTGTTCCTTCGAAACACAAAGCCGATGGAAAGCATACACTACCTGAAGTTAAAATTCAGAGCCAGAGAAGGGATTGAAGTCATCAAGGGTAGTTAAAAGGAGGCCAAATCCTATTTTACAGCCTCTTTTAGGAAAACATATTGTATCAATGAGAAACTTTTAGAGGCATCTGCCAATGAAATAAAGGAGCAGATCTCTGGGCTTAAAGAAGAGACAACTGAAAAATAAGCAGCACCATTTATCACTAACAACATCAGAAGCGGAGCCGCACCCTTAGATTTGGTGCTAGAATCGATAGAAGCTCTCAAATTTATAACACTGGATGAATGATATCCCAATAGGATGTTCAGGATCGACAGTCAGCTAAACTCTAAACAGAGGCAGAGTGTAGTAATGACCTTGAGATGAAACATAGATATGTTCACTTGGAGCCATAAGGACCTGCCAGGAATAGATGCAAGGGTGATGACCCACCAACTGGCGGTCGATCCTACTCACAAACCAATACGATAGAAAAGAAGGGTCTTTGACATGAAAAGGCAAAAGGCTATCCAGGTAGAGATGGATAAGTTGCTCGAAGCAGGCTTCATCAGGGAAACCAGGTATCCAAATTGGTTGGCAAACGTAGTGATAGTCAAAAAAGTTAATAAAAGTTGGCGGATGGGCGTTAACTTCACTGACCTACAAAACTTGTCTCAAAGATAGTTTCACCTACGCCGAATTGATCAATTGGTGGATTCAACTGTAAGACACAAATTACTAAGCTTTATGGATGTATTCTCAGGATATAACTAGATACCAATACATCCCTCTAATCAAGACAAGACAGCGTTTGTCATAGATAAGGGCTTATATTGCTACAAGATTATGCCTTTCGATTTAAAAAATGCTAGGACCACTTTCTAGAGCATAGTAAACAAAATGTTTAAGCCACTGATAGGGAGTTTCATGGATGTCCATATGGATGACATGATCGCAAAATCTGCAAAGGCCATAGACCATACTCTTCACCTAGAACAAGCATTCTCCCTCCTCAAGAAGTATAACCTAAAACTGAATCCTGAGAAGTGTGCTTTTGAAATTCGATTAAAAAAATTTATGGGCTTTATGATCAGTGAAAGAGGAATCAAAGCCAACCCCTAGAAGATTCGATCCATACTGAGCCTAAAAGGTCCCAGTACCTTGAAGGAACTATAAGGCTTGACTGGACGATTAGCGGCTTTAAGCCGTTTCATCTCCAAATTCATTGACAGGTGTTTTCTCTTTTTTAGGATTATGAGGAGAGACAAGGGTATGGAATGGGACAAGGAGTGTGAGAACTCGTTTTAATAGCTCAAGAATTATTTTAGCCCCGTCCCGTAACTGGTCAGCCTTCTGTAGAATGAGACTCTGTACCTCTATCTCGTAGTTAGTAAGCATGCTGTCAGCTTGGTGCTGATGAAAGAAGACCTTCAGAAGATTCAAAAACCTATTTACTACACAAGTAAAGCATTATTAGACACCGAAACCTGGTATTCATCCCCCGAGAAATTGGCATTGGCACTGATCATCATATCAAGAAAATTGCGCCTTTATTTTTAGGCCCAACCCATAACAGTGCTTACAAATTAGTTGCTTCGGTAGATATTACACCAATTGGACCTATCAAAAAGACTTATCAAGTGGTTGGTAGAACTCAGCGAATTCGATATAGAATTCTAGTCCCGCAAGGCCATCAAAGGACAAGTATTAGTAGATTTTATAGCCAAGCAAATGATGATAGAGACACTGACAGTCTTATAGCCCTCAACACCTCAACCCGACACAATGGTCGAGGATCAACCCAATTCAGAAGATCCACCCATTTGGCATTTACTAATAGATGGATCGTCAAACACTAGTGGAGGTGAAACCAACATCATTTTAATAGGTTTAAGAGGAGAAGAGGTTATGTATGCTCTGAAATTTTTTTTTCCTATAATTAACAATGAAACAAAGTATAAAGCTTTATTGGTAGGATTAAGAACTGCTCAAGAGATCGGGGTACACATCCTTATAGTGAGCAGTGATTCGTAACTCCTGGTAAACCACATGAACGAAGCCTACTAGGCCCGAAAAGAAAACACAAGAGCTTATCTTTTGAAGGCCTTCCAATTGATTAGTCAATTCAATAAGGTGGAGGTGTAAAGAATTCCTCAATTTAAAAACCTTCAAGCCGACACATTGCCAAAGCTCGCCTCAGCCCTCGTCGAAAGCATTCCAAAAATAATCCTTGTAGAAATCCTGAGTCACAAAAGTACCCACCCATTGCATGATGATGTCCTGGGATGAACCAACTACTTCCATGGATCCTATCCGAAAGTATATTGAGGAAGACGTGTTACCTCTCGATAAGGACAAGGCCCTTAGGATTAGGAGAAAGGCTACCAGGTTTACTATTATAAAAGGTGTTCTCTATAAACAGGGAGTCAGTATCCCTTATCTAAAATGCCTTGGATCGCATGAAGCTAGGGAAACATTAGAAGAGATTCACCAGGGAACCTGTGAAAATTATAACAACAATAAGAATTTGCTACATCACTTTGGTCAACAATAAGACAGGATACTTATAATCTGGTCCAGAGGTGTCACGTCTGATAGGTCTATACTGATGTCCCACGATAACCCCAGAAAACCTAACTACAATACTAAGTCCATTGCCATTTGCACAATGGGCACTCGACTTGATAGGCCCCTTTCTTACTATTAGAGCTCAAGCTAAATACATTATTATGGTCATTGATTACTTCACTAAGTGGATAAAAGTAAAGCACTTGTGCAAAATCATTGAGAAAAAAACCGTCGTCTTCATCCAAAAGAATATCCTCTACAGGTATGATATCCCAAGTGTATTGATCGCTGATAATGGAAACCAATTTGACAATAGAGGACTAGAGGATTTCTACGAAAATTGGAGCATTGACCTGAGATTTGCTTCTCCTGCCCACCCTAAAGTAAACAGACAGGTCAAGATTGCCAACAAGATTATCAAGAAGTTACTATAGAAGAAACTAGGAGAATAAAAAGGGCCTGCGTAGAAGAGCTTCCAGAGGTCTTATGGACATACAGGACGATAGTTAAAACTGCCACCGGGGATACCCTTTTTTTTCTAGCTTATGGGTTTGAAGAGGTGATTCCTGCTGAAGTGGGTATCCTAACCTTTTGCACTCTCCACTTTGATGAGGAGCAGAATCAATAAATCATGCGTCTTAAGCAAGACTTGCATAAAGAGGCAAGCGACTAAGCTTGGATAAGGATGGCAGCCCTTCAATAGAAAATAGCTTGAGCTTACAATAAAAGGGTTAAGCCATGATCCTTCGGAGAGGGAGATCTCGTACTCAGGAAAGTCACTCTCAACACCAGAGTAGCGATCGAGGGATCCCTGGGCTCTAACTGAAAAGGCCCTTATCAAGTAGTTTGAACAGTTTGACCAAGGAGATACAAATTAGTGTGATATGACGGTAGCATCCTGAATAAAGCCTGGAATATGAAGATGCTAAAAAAGTATTACCCCTAAGGTTGGTCTTTGCTTTAGATATATCATTTGTAATAAAATACTGCTTTGTAATATCCTTCATCACTTGCAATGAGAATATAATGTTTTGTTATGAAGTGTCACCCCGAGCCTACGCTGGCTGTATGATAACCCTATCCTATTGTTATGTTTGACTCTTTAACCCTGAAATCCTCTAACAGTAGTCAAGCCTTCTCCTAATGTCCCCTGACACTAGTAGAGCCTTCTCCCAGTGTCACGATTGGTTGTTTAGCCCTGAAATCCTTTGACACTAGTCGAGCCCTTTCCTAGTATCCCCTGACACTAATCAAACCTTCTCTTAGTGTCATGGTTGGCTCTTTATCCTTGAAATCTCCTGACAATAGTTGAGCCCTCTCCTAATATCCCTTGACACTAGTCGAACCTTGTCCTAATGTTACGATTGGCTCTTTAGTCCTGAAATCCTCTGACACTAATTGAGCCCTCTCCTAGTGTCCCCTAACACTAATTAAGCATTCTCTTAGTGTTACGATTAGCTCTTTAGCTCTAAAATCCTTTGACACTAGTCAAGCCCGCTCCTAGTATCCCTTGACACTAGTTGAGCCTTCTTCTAGTGTCACGATTGGCTCTTTAGTCCTAAAATCCTCTGACACTAGTTCAGCCCTCTCTCAATGTCCTCTTCACTAGTTGAGCCTTCTTTTAGTGTCATGGTTAGCTCTTTAACCCTAAAATTCCCTGACACTAGTCGAGCCTTTTCCTAGTGTTACGAATGGCTTGAGATCCCTTAACCTTAGTCAAGCAAAGGCTCTGGTCCACACTAAGCGTCTCATCTGAGTAAAAGCCTTAACCTATAATGGGCACCCAATTTCAACAGAAGGAAAAGTACTAGGCTTTAGCCCTGAGAACCTCTGAAATCTCCTCCAGTGCACTAGTTAGCTTAGTTTAGAGGCAACCTGTCAGTCAAATCTAAACCTCAAAAAGCCCCTCCTCATGAGAGGATACTGACCCTGAAGTAAACAATTACAAGTCTTTCGGCACGCAAACTCTGATACTTAACTGAATTTATCTAAGTTTTAAAGTAGCAGTCAGTCATCAGAAGAAAAAAATAATAAAAGGGCCGATATATGATGGTGGGCAAGAGAATAAAGAAAAAACTGATTCACTATTAATGATGTATGAGGAGGACATGCATTGTCGAGTATATATTCTTTATCAAAAATGCTCTATTATACAAATAGGGCTGCTTGCAAAAATAATCTATACACAAAAATACAAGTATACGAGCATGGTATAAATACAAGAGGATAGACTAGAGGTCCTTAAAGAGAAGGCCTTCCTCCTTACAGCTTTCTCCATCGTCAGAGGAGACCTTGACCAACACAACTTCTACTTGATTAGCATAGGGGGTGTCCTCATCATTAGCCGTTGAGTATGAGAGCCCTGTAAGTCAACACCCATAGTGGCTGCCTCTAAGAGCTCGTCTATTGGGGTGACACCCAGACAATCTTTTTTATTCGATCTCTCTTCATTGGCAGTTCCGATGGCAACTTGGAAGGTGGACTTAGGAGTGTTAGCATGCATGTCACAACTCTTGCTTTTGATGATAACAAAATGGATGATCAAACAAATGGAACAACAAGAACTAAAACCAAGCTAAATAAAAACGCCTTCAAGTGTTAAATTGTAATATATTTGTTTTGTAAAAGTAATGAAGATTAAGCTCAAAATGTTTTCTATAGTCATTTACTTGATGAAATGTTTTTTCAAAATAAGTCATGATTATCCCCTATTGGTCCCTAAAAGTTTTTGACTCAAAAAGTCCAATTATTTTTAAAGAATCAAGTATTCGGTCAAATGAATAGGGCCATTCGTTCGAACGAAGTGGCTGTCATTTCAAAACACAGGGGACTCGATTTTATTCAATTGAACAAATAGAGTCATTTGTTCAAACGAATATGATGAATTTTCAAAGTCAGGGGACTCAAATTTGTTGATCGAACCAATATAGTTATTTGTTTAAGCGAAGTTGTTGGCCTTTCAAAGTCAGGGGACTCAAATTTTATTGGTTGAATGAATATGATAGTTCAGTCGAATAAAGTAGTCACTTCGATCGAACAAAGTATACTACTCGTTCAAATGAATCAAAGACAGTTTATGACCGTAAGCCAAAAGCTTATTCGATCGAACGAACCTATACCTTTGATCGATCGAATCATCGCAGATTTGAAAAATAACGGCTAGTTTTTCTGTCCAACAGTCATATTTTCTCAAAAAATATAAATAGTCCTCTCATTTGTTTTCGCAAGTCTTCTTGATCGTTAAAAATCATTGTTATATTTTTTTAAAGAGCAAAAACACTTCATTTAAGCTTAATCCTTCATATCTTTTAGATATTATATCAATACCCTAGTTCATTATTCATTCATCTTTATTCTCATTTAAAAAGGGTTGAATATTTCATTGTAAACTTCTATTTCATTTATCTTTGTGTATTAAAAGTGATTGGAAGGGATCCATTCACTTGTGGGATTAATTGTAAATCACTTGGAGAGTGTTTTATTTGTAAGGTTTGGAGGTAAACTATTGAAAAATCTCCTGTTGTAAAAGTTTTTGCCTTGGGTACCAAGGTGTGAGATATTGAAACCCATAAGAGTATTTTGAGAAGAGTGGATGTAGGCTTGGTTTTAGCCGAACCACTATAAATTTATGATCAAATTTCTCTATTACCTTTGTTGTCAACATATATTCAAGTTGTGGTTGTGTGTGACTTATTAGTTGGGGTTTTTATTGTGCCAAAAAATTTTATAAACCCAATTCACCCCCCCTTCTTGGGTTACCTTCTTCGAATTTCATTGAAGTCCTCCTATACCAACTTCTAAATTTTCTATTCTTTCCTTATTGGTTGTCATTATAATCCACACTCTAATCCGAAATGATAGGTCTCAGTCAGAATTAATTATAATTGCCTAAATAAATAAGATTCTTTAATATTAGAATAAACCATTGAGTTTGGATAAAAATATACTTACCACTTTTATTGACTTTCAATTAATTTAAATACACAGAGTTTGGCAACTAGTTCTAAACTCAAAACCACACTTGATACAAAAAAGGATTCTACAATGACTAATAACTAGTTACTACATGATCTATTCTAACGCATATTTTGAACATTGGCTTACATTAATTCTTCACTTATCAGTTTGCTTCATTCCTCTTAGTCCCAATCTAGTAGCCACCTCTAATTTTTATTTCATTATGATAATTTTTTTTTAATATGTCATTAGTTAACAACTTGGGTTAACATAAAATTATATACATAGAAAGACCAATTACGAAGGAGAAAACACAATGCATGCTCAAGAATCCCAAACCCAACTATGAAAAATCTCTTGAATCAATATAAAAAAACTTTTATTCGCTTTGAATCCAATTTATCATTCACATGCTTATGCGGGGAATAAGGTCAAGTCTAGCATTTGAAAAGAAAATTAAATTTTATGATAGTGCCTCCCAGCTGCTACTATATTCAATAAAATATATAATTTTAACAACAATCAGTTCTTTTGAAGAGATTAAATTATAATACTAAATTCGATCAACATCAAATCAAAGTATAGATTGATCTTGAAAAAGCCTCGACATTTGCCTAGTTTTATTTATTAATAAAGCCTATCTAAAACAATAATTTACATTCAAGTCTTTTTTAATTAATATTTATGGGAATTCTAATTTTTTTAACTATAATTTTATCACCAATTAAAGTTGTCATGATAATGGGGGCTGGTATCCGAGAAAAATAAAATCATTTTTACGTGAAGAACAAGGATTGGCTTGTGGATGAGAAAGAATAAAATTTATCTACACTATGTAATAATTAAGATATTAAAGTAATCCATGATAGTATAAATTATTATTTTTAATATCCTCCGAATAGTGAAAATTATTTTTATTATTTTAACAAAAGTGCGATTTTTGAATATTTTTATGCAGAAATTCTACACTCCTAATCCCACCCCACTTTTATATAAACAATTAATTAATTAATTATTCTTTTGGAGAACTATAATTACTTTTTAATTTAAACTAGTATTTTATTAAAACAATGAAAATTTATTAATTTTTCATATTAATAATGTTTTAATTAAAGATTAATTTTTCAAATTGGGCATTCACTGATCACTTCCCTACCATCTGTTCGTGGAATGATCCTTGATATTAGATTATTTTTTCTAATTATTGCTCTACTTAGTTCCTTTAGCTTTTGTTTACTCAAGGGTCTGATATTTCCCCCTTTTTTGTCATTTGTTGATAATTTCTCACTCGGGCTGTACTGTAATTTTGGGGTAAAAATATTAACGGTAAAATTTGTTATTTTTTGTATTAACAATTCCTTTTTTTAAAAATTATTGATTTAAAAATTTATTTAAATACAAATATTTGTGTGTGCGTATATATATTTTAAATCCACAACAATTCTAAACTAACCCTTAATCCTTTTGGTGGGAAGAAATTTCATACCGGAGTTTGGAATAAAGGGCTATTTATATTTTGTTCTGAACTCTAAATTTAATTTATTATAAAAAATTTACATAATTAGAGTTGTTTGTCTTTTATCATCTAAGTGTGATTGTCAAATATTTATGTCTAAATTAAAAAAATTAATGATTACGATTTTATCTTAATGAAAAAAGTCTCAGAGTCTTTATAATTTCATTTCCAAATTTATTCCTACTTGACTATGGTGGTGAACAGACTAGACATGCTCTGTCTCTTGTCGACCATTTAAACTTGATTTAGCCGAAGCCAGAACATGGAGCTAAGTTTAGGAAAGTGCACAAGAAGTCCTGGCATTTTGTTCTCATTGTATCATCTTCATGTCTTACAAGGATTACTTTTCTGTTTAGTGTTTCACTTTTACATGGATGATCAGGATTTTTTTATTTTGATTGCTATAACTGCTGCCGTAGGATCCTTTCTGTTTTACTTCATTTTTCTAATTTTGATAGCGTTTTATAGTTTGTAGCTCTAGATTTAGTCCATGGACAGTAACTCACATTCGTAGATTTTACTACACTGTTTAATTTTTATTAAACGTCCGACAAAGATTTCTTAATGTTGAATCAGGATGAATTTTGGTCTGAAAATTTTTGAGATTTTGTTGTACAATCTGAACGGTGAATATAGGGTTTTGTAGTCTATGACTATGGCTCTCTATTTGGCCTGCGAATTGTAAATTCTTAATTTTTGGTAATTTACCTTTGATTTGTTTCTTTGTTTTTTAAAAAAATTGGAAGTTCCTAAATATCTATTTTTTTTGTTTCTTTCCTTTCTTTGTTTGTGTTTGGCTTTGGGTTAGAATATTGGAATTATGTAATCAAACATTAGCCAAGAGAAGGTGGAACCTCTAGGATATTTGCTCTCTTTCTTTAGCTAATTAAAAATTTTCTTTAATTTAACATTAGTCAAAATAAGGTAAAACATCTACCGTATTTACTCTCTTTGATTAATTTAAAACTGAAATTAATTAAGCATTAGCCAAAATGAGATAAAACATTAAGGACATTTACTCTTTTTCATTGGCTAATAAATTTTTTTTAATAAATTAAACATTGATCAAATCGTAGTAGAATAACTAGTATGTTTACTCTTTTTTATTAGTTAATAAATTTTTTTATTAACAAATTAGATGTTAATCAAATTGAAATAGAATATCTAAGATGTTTACTCTTTTTTTTTATTAATTAAATTTTTTTAATTAAATGATTAGCAAAAGGAAAGTAGGACAGTCAGGTTGTTCACTTTTTTTGAGTTAATTAAATTTTTTAAATTTAAATGATTAGCTGAGGGGAGGTAAGACATCTAGAATATTTAATATCTTTTTTGGGTGGTAAACATTTAGAATATTTACTCTCTTTCTTTAGTTAATTAATATATTTTTGAATTAAATTTCTTTTTATTAAACTATTAGCCAAGATGAGGTATAATATCTAAGATGTCTACTTTTTTCTTTCGTTAAATTTTTTTTTTTTATCAAACATTAACCAAGATGAGGTAGAGCATATTCGATGGTTACTGTCTTCCTTTAGTTAATTAAAATTTTTTCTTTTATTCAAATTTTAACCAAGATAAGGTAGAATATTTATGATGTTTACTCTCTTTCATTAGTTAATTAAACTTTCTCTAATCGAACAATAATCATGATGAAGTAGAATACTTAAGGTATTTGCTTTCTTCTTGATTAATCAAATATTTTCGTAATTGAAATATTAAAAGAGATAATAATAAGGATAGTATTAAAATAAGATAATTTAATACTAGACATTTATGTAACTGTACTAAATGAAAATTATGATGTGCCCAATGTCTTCTCTATATTTAATCAACCCTAATCTTAAAATCTCAATTTTTTTAAGTGGTCTATTCCATCATTATTTGACCAATGATGACTATATTTTTAAAAAAAAATTGGATGATGTCAATAATACCTATAATTGAGTACATCATAATGGTTGGTGCTCTTCTTATTTATTTTTTCTTTATTTTATTAAATAAAAAGTTAAAACATAATATATTTTAAAAAAAAATTATGGGTTTATAGGCTGAGTCAACTCACATGTATTGTAACTAAACCAGGCCTACATGAGCCCCGTGTCTGAGCCGTGCTTGTGTCTAGCATGGTCTAATTTTTATTTAATTATGATAATTTTTTTTATACATCGTTAGTTAACAAGTGTTATGTATATAGTAAGACAAATTATCAAAGAGAAAAATACAGTGCATGCTCAAGAATCCCAAACCCAAGTATGAAAAATCTCTTGAATCAATATAAAAACTTTTATTCGTTTTGAGTTCTATTTATCATTCACATGCCTATGTCGGGAATCAGGTCAAGTCTAACATTTTAAAAAAAATTATATTGTATCATAATGTCACCCAGCTGCTACCATATTCATTATAATATATAATTTACATTTTTTAATTAATATGTATGGGAATCTTTTTCTTTCACGTTCGAAAGCAGAACCGAGACCTTAAATTACGCAGATCTGTCATTAAAATATATAATCTTCTTTTGTTATTTTGTGGGTGTTTTGTTTATTTTAATTTTTGTGGTTGGTTGCTGCAATCTTGATCTCGATCTACGTCTTGTGGGTGCTTCCAATTTTGTTCTGTTTCCAAGTTGTTTCCAGCATTTACTACTCCATCTTTGTTCAATATCTCTCTGTTTTCCAGTTGTCTTGTTTTCTTAAGATTTGAGTCAATAATAAATACTCCATCACTCTCATATAATTTTAAATTTAACCTTAAGATTACGCCTCTGAGAATCACTGTTTTAAAGGTAATGACATTTTTAAAAAGAAAAAATTTCAAATGATATTTGATAGTTTAATATCTTACTGGGGTCCCCCTCCACATGGATATATTATGTTATTTTTTAATAATATTTTTATGACTAATTAAAGTTGTTTGTCATGATAATGGTAATTAAGACATTACAGCTTTCCAAATTAGACATCGAGTGAAATTAAGTCTCAATATTATTGATTTCTCAAGTCAATACTTGATTAATATTGGATATGGGATACTCTTATGCATACATTCAAAATATTTCATCATAATTTTCATGTTTAGTTAACTATTTGAATTAATATTTTACTCTATATTCAAAATTCAAACACAAAATTATAACAATAATCAGGTTCATAAATAATTACATCAAAAAAAAAAGTTATAAGACTAATTATTCCAATTTTATAATAAGATAAGATTATATTTTATTTTAAAATATTATTATATTATTTTTTGCTGATCAAAATTTGGCAATTTTGATTATACAAAATTAAATCTCATCCACCCTTTACATATTTAAGATTTTTTTAATTTAATTTTATTAACAGAATTACTAAATCCGTCAAAAACAAATCAAATTAGATTAAATTGGACAAATTGAATGGGACCTAAACAGACCTAATTTTATTGTTGAAGTCGTATTTTTTTCTTGATAATGTTGAAGTGATATTTAATTTATATTAATATATTAGTAAAAAAAAATTAGGAAAAGATTATATGAATGGTAGGGCACACATTTCAAATAATTTATATTTTATGATAGTGCCTCCCAGCTGCCACCATAATTATTATAATATATAATTTTATCAACAATCAGTTCTTTTGAAAAGATTAAATTAGATTAGTAAATTCGATAAACATCAAATCAAAATATAAATTGACCGTAAAAAAGTCTCGAGACTGGGCCAGTTTTCTTTATTTATAAAGCCACCCATGCATATTCATAGGATATCTTAGTTCTAATTTCAACCAATTAAAAGTCAGCAAAGCATCTTCCTTTATAATTATAATTTCATCAACTTTAAGAAAAGATATCAAATCATTTTCACTTGGAAGTCAACAAGACCAGCGACAATGAAATGAAATTATTGGAAGAAAAAATTAATTACCACGAAACTTTCAGGAAGGCTATAAGTTTTGAAACACAAATTCCAATTTTTTTAACATTAAGTCTAAATTTCCAAATTGAAATTGGTAATCAATTCAACTGGGATGGGCCTCACACGGAATGTAAATAAAGGGATAAAAATATGTTTAGGATCTGTACATCTTTAATTTAAAAATTAAAATTAAATAAAAAATTGTTAATTTTTTTTCTTACTTATCTAAATTACTGAAAAAGTTTTCCCATACGTACGACTTTATAAGTTATTAATAGAATCCGAATAGTGTAACCTTTTAAGTAATTTCTTGTAGTAGAACTTCTATAAGTTAAATATTATTTGGATATAACGATTAATGGGAATGTTAATATATGTGTGGTATAGGTAATAACCAAGTTCGGAAAGAATCCGAGTAAAATGAGGAATAATAAGGAAGTGCACGCCCTCTCAACATGTGCTTAGATTACTTTTACTTTTATCTCTAAATTTTTTTAATGTTTAAAATTTAAATATTTTTAAATGTATAGGACGTTAGAAAGTTATATGATGATTTATGTTTTGTGATTCAGATAATATATAAACAGATGACCTATTAGTGTTTTCTGTGTATATTAGATCTTGGAGGCTAGTTAATGATTTTATTATTGATTTTTGGATTTGAGATATACATGATTTGCTTTGAATTGATATTAAGATATATGTTTGATGATTGGATTAGTTTTTATGACATGGAGATCGAGTAGGCTATGGCCATGAGGGCCAAAACTGTAACTATAAAGTTAGTAGCATAGGTACGAACTGATGTAGCGGTCATACTAGGTGATTATTATTTTATATATATGCATATAAAAAAATTCACTGATGGGTCAGGATTGCTCCTAATCAGAGTAATCACTAAGAAGGGTTGGTCAAGCCCAATAAATTTGATATATAAAACAGGCTATAGTTTTAAAATTAAAAGATGTTTCTCAAATCATTTTGTTAAAATATTTTCTTAAAAGTATTTTATTATTTATATATATTTTCATATCCACTCAGTGATTATACCTTAATATACTCACCCCCTTACATTTCAATTTCAGAAAGGTTGCGAGATAGTTGAGTCGATAGCGTGGTGGTGATCGTAGACATAGCTAGAGTATTCATATATACTTCCATAATTGACTCATATTATCAACACTTAAGTTCATTGGAACAATTTGTAAATATCTATATATTCTATTTATTTTGGAGCATGTAAAAGAGAATTTTTATTACCTTATGTTTTTAGTACTTATTTATTTGATGTATGGATTTTGTTAAAATATGTCTGACCAATCTCAGAGTTATTATTGTGGTGATATTATCATGCTTGTTATATACAGATTATACATATACTTATAGGACTTAACCCATTTAATTGAGAATACAACATGCGAAATTGGATTTAGTCAACTAAAATTGGATTCAATACATATACAGATTATACATATACTTATGTATTAAAAATGATTTCATTTTAGTTTGAGTTGTATTAAAATTAGTTACTAATTTGTATTTAATTTTAGTATTGTTGTTAGAGTTGAACATTTAGAAAATATCGTAATTTTTATTTGTATTTGAGATTGATTGAAAAAATAGGTTTTAAATATCTTGTGCATCCTTAAGATATATTCTAATTAATAGAATATATTTTTTGGGTTCACGGCGATTATCACTTGTATAGATTTTCAGAATCGGGACATGACATAAAATGAGTGTCAATATCAATTCTTTCAAAGTTTAGATACTAAATTGTCAATTTCCGTGAACATTTTATTTACCTAAGTTTTTTTTTTTATCTTCTAATATGTTTAATTTAATAAAAATAATTTATATTAAAAATATTCATATATTAAGATAAAAATTATATATTAAAGACTTGGCTACAAAATGTGACACCCCCAATTTTCAGGGTCATGTCCAGCATGAGAATAAGGATGTCCTACCCCTATATACCCCAAATAAACCAGAATGCAGATTAGTATATGCAGAATTTATATATGACAGATGCGGATGATGTCAATAATCTCATGATCATACATCAGAACTCTATCGGGATAATTTAATATGTCAATGGGTGCTATGCCTATATACACAGAATGAATGAAAACATACCGAAAAATGTCTCGGTAACTGCATTAAGTATCTGGCACTTCGAAGCTCATCACAGAAACTCTTATATCTGCTCACTCCTTAATAAAACCTACAACAACTAGAAAATTGTAGTGGGGTGAGTTTGGAGAAACTCAGTGAGTGGATACATAAAATAAAAAATATATCAAATCATACAAAAAAATAAGTATGCTTTTAGATTTCCATACAATAACAATTCTCGTATTTCAAATATGAGTATATATAAAAAAATATAGCTTGTTTTTAGTAAAAACATATTTTTGATAAAAAATAAAATAATTTAGAATTTAGAATTTACAAATACACTTATAGTTGTTCAGGTAAGATACATAGGTATCTAATACAAAATATCATATATATACTAAAAAAATAGGACGAATAACAGAAATACATTATTAGAAAACAGAAATTCATTCAAGTCAGAAATCTAATCCAAAAACTGAATAAAATATCATACAGGACATCAACTACATGCTTTTTATATTTTTAGAATACTAATTCTAGGATGTCAGAAAATCAAATAAGCATGCAGATATGTAATCTGAGATCAGGGTTAGAATACAGATCACCCTTTACCTCTTACTTCTCACATATACGGGTACCTCCACAGAATAGATAACAAAATGTGCTTTCAAAGCATATGTACTTCCTCCCTTATAGCTCCTGACTAGGATAAGAAAATATGAAATACAGGCTAAATTCGGATATCAAAAATAGAGGAAATCAAAATGCAATGGTCATAAACGATCCTCAAGATTGAAATCTCCATCAATTCCCAATAATAGTGTATAAAGTACAAAAAGTGTCAACATTACATCAAAACAATACACATATAACTTTACTGGCCAGTATCCCACATTTACATAATACAAATATCCCAAAAATAAACCAAACAGATCAATGAACAGGTAATTGCTCATACCATAATATATTAAGTATAAAAAATCAGATATCCATAACAGAATCACAAACAAGGGTCAACTCTTGACCACAACATATTTTATCTATCAACACTTCTGATTCCTAGGAAACTTAAGTTTGCAAGCATATACACAATGTTCTAATCTACTCAAAAGCATTTATATCACATCTCGAATATAAAAAGAAGTCATATGCACTCATAAAGCTAGTAGACAAGAGTCGGACGACATCTAGATCATCATGGACTAGCAAATACTCCCTCAACGTATAGTGGAGTGGAAGCTAAAACACCCGTAGCCTTCAAAGCAAAATGAAACCAAACAAACGTTTTCTGCCCATTTTATTTTGTTTAACAAAAATCTGAAGGATTAAAAGACAAAAATGGACTTTATTACAATGAAGAAACGGTTAGGATTGAAAGTAAACATGGGAAAATTTGACAACCCCACTCAAAAAGCAAATCCAGCATCATTTTATCTTGGGAGCTCAATTTGGCACGAATTCCAGTAAATTGACCAATCTATGGTCTTTTATAGTAGGCCCATAACTGATGCTAAGTCAACCACTGGCCTAGGCCCAGCCTAGGCTGGTTTGGGCCCCCCATTTTGGGCCTTGTTCTCAATGCAATCTAGTTTTTGATTCTTACTTTTTGGGGTTTCAATTCTCTCTTATATGACCTTTTATTTGACTCAAATGAGTCTTATTTCGATTATATTTGAATCCTCTTCGAGGTGGTACTACCCTCATCAATCAGATTTCCCTATCAACGGAAATTTGCATTTGAAGATCGACTGCGCGATTGAAACCTTTAAAGAAAAAGGTTCTAAATCCTCAATTTTTCATCCAAAATCTTCCAAATCAATTTTTAAACATATGTGTCATATGAATAACTCAATAATCAATTCTCGGAAGCATGTTTCTCAATTGATAAAAATATCCCTTATATGCAAAATGACCACAAATGCCCTTGACTCAAATACAGCATATTACACAAAATTTGATGTATGAATACGTTAGGGTTTTGTTAATATGTGAATTTGGAAGTTGTAGTGTAAAATTTAAAATTTGTACTATAAACTTTGAAATTTGTAATGTTCAACGCAAACTTAAAATTTGGGGTTTTAAGTTTTAAAATTTGTGTTTCAAATTTCAAGTTCTTATTAAATAGTACTCTAATATATGAATACATCAATATACTATAGCAAATCTCATCGTATTAAATATTAAACTAGTAATTTTTGGGATAAATATTATGTAAACAATAAAATTTATTAATTTTTGTATTTACAACTCTTTGTTTAAAGGATTATTAGTTAAAATTGAACCAAAATATAAATATCTATGTATATATTATTTTATTTTGTTTATATTTTAAAATGAAAATAATTAAAAAATTTTAATTAAAAGAATTTCAAGCATTTGCGTAAATTATAAGGGCGTTTTATTCTTTACAATATAATTACATATAAAATTGATAAACCATATTTTGTCAAACTAGCATACTGCAATATCATTAACTCAACTCACCTACTTTTTACTCAAAATTAAAATTAAATTTTGTCATATTTTGCCAACTTTCTTATCCCTGCATGAATCACTTTAAGACTTTATCTTTTCCACAAATGCGTGCACATTTTCCAATTTTCTAATTTCTTGGTTCTAATTTCAACTAATTAAAATTTAACAAAGCATCTTCCATTAAAAAATAGCAAATCATTTTCACTTGGAAAGTCAACAAAACCAGTTACAATGAAATTATAAATGTTACAAGAACAAACAAAGTTTTCACCTAACCAAAAAAAAAAAAAATTATTGAAAGATATGAAATTAATTACCATGCAACTTTCAGGAAGGCTATACGTTATGAAGCGCAAGTTCTATTTTTCCCAACATTAAATCTAAATTTTCAAATCAAAATTAGTCATCAGTGCAATTGTGCTGGGCTTCATGCAGTTAAAACTATCTACCAAAAGTTTAAAATATTAACAACAAATTAAAGGAAAGAAAAATATCCCAGGGTGGTTTGGTGCAAGTTACGGGACGGAAGTCTTGGTCAATTTTGATTAAAATAGTAATAATAAGAAGAATAATGTTTGGTTACAAAATTTTAAATGTGAACAAAAGACAATCAATGCCGCAACTCAATACTTTCTTTAATGGTGAAGAATTTTGTCAAGAAACGTTTTCAAATAATAAATTCAGGCAAAACTTTATTTTACCATTTTTCCACAAGTGCGTGCACTTTTTCTTTTCGTTGCTATATCCATGCTTAGCGTATTCAGGAAGGCTATACGTTATGAAGCGCAAATTCTATTTTTCCCAACATTAAATCTAAATTTTCAAATCGAAATTAGTCATCAGTTCAATTGTGATGGGCCTCATGCAGTTAAAACTATCTACCAAAAGTTTAAAATATAAACAACAAATTAAAGGAAAAAAAAATATCCCAGGGTGGTTTGGTGCAAGTTACGGGATGGAAGTCTTGGTCAATTTTGATTAAAATAGTAATAATAACAATAATAAAGTTTGGTTACAAAATTTTAAATGTGAACAAAAGACAATCAATGCCGAAATTCAATACTTTCTTTAATGGTGAAGAATTTTGTCAAGAAACGTATTCAAATAATAAATTCAGGCAAAACTTTATTTTGCCATTTTTCCACAAGTGCATACACTTTTTTTTTTCGTTGCTATTTCCATGCTTATCGTATTTCTTGGTTTGCTGATCCCAATTTCAACTAATTTTTTTTTTCGTTGCTATTTCCATGCTTATCTCAATTGAATCCAATGCTTTGCTGACTTTTATTTTGCCATTCTTCCATTACAATTATAATTTCATCAACTTCAAGAAAAGATGAAAAAATTCATTTTCACTTGGACATCAACAAGACCAGAGACAATGAAATTATTGGACGAAAAAATTAAAATTTTCTTATTGGAAGATATGAAATTAATTACCATGAAACTTTTACGAAGGCTATATAAGTTTTGAAACACAAATTCTAATTTTCTCAACATTAAAAGTCTAAATTTTCAAATTGAAATTGGTAGTCGATTCAATTGGGATGGGCCTCGCACATATTAAAAGGATAAAAATATGTATGGGATCTGTACGTCCTTAAACTTAATTTAAAAATTAAAATTAAAT
>JAVXUL010099368.1:0-20310 GCA_035590515.1 Trichilia minutiflora | reverse complement strand
ATAAAGCTTAATTATAGGAACATTATTCATAAAGAAAGTAATCCCTAAAAATTAGAAAAGACAATTAATTTCCCACAGCTATAATCCCTTAAGCTTGGATCAAGCATCCTTAGTGTTTAAGACCTGATTCATGCTAGGACATGATAAACACTAGTCAGGGCAGGTCTTTCTAAGGTTAAGGTTGGCTGTGGGCCCTAAAATCACTTAACACTTGGTCATTCTAAAAATCTTGTCCGTCCTATGTGCCATAAGCCCTTAAGCCTGGATTAGAGATCCTTAGCGTCTAAGACTTGATTCGTGTTAAGGCGTGGTAAACCTTGGCCGAACCAGGTCCTCTAAAAATTCTGTCAGTCCTAGGTGTCATAAGCCCTTAAGACCGGATTAGGCATCCTTAGCGTCTAAGACCTGATTCATGTTAAGACGTGATAAACCCTGACTGGGCTAGGTCCTCTAAAAATTCTGTTCGTCCTAGGTGCCATAAGCTTTTAAGCCCAAATCAGGCATCCTTAATGTTTAAGACCTGATTCGTGCTAAGACGTGGTAAACCCTAATCGGGGCGGGTCCTCTAAAAATTTTATCCGTCCTATGTGCCATAAGCCTTTAAGCCCGGATCAGGCATCCCTAGCGTCTGAGACCTGATTCGTGCTAAGGCGTGATAAACCCTGATCATGCCAAATCCTCTAAAAAAAATTTTCGTCCCAGGTGTCATAAGCCCTTCAGTCAGGATCAGGTATTCCTAACAATTAAGACCTGATTTGTGCTACAGCGTGGTAAACCCTGGTCGGGCCAAGTCCTCTAAAAGTTCTTTTCGTCCCAGGTGTCATAAGCCCTTAAGCCCGGATCAAGCATCCCTAGCATCTAAGACCTAATTCGTGTTGAGACGTGGTAAACCCTAATCGGGTCAGATCCTCTAAAAATTCTATTTGTCCTAGGTGCCATAAGCACATAAGCCCGGATCAAGCATCCCTAGCGTCTAAGATCGGATTCGTATTAAAATATGGTAAATCCTAGCCGAGCCAGGTCCTTCTAAGGTTAAGGTTGATCGTGAGCCCTAAAATTTCTTAACACATAAGCCATTTTCAGAAACTATATTTGTTCCAAGTGCCATAAGCCATTGGCTGTATCATGTATCCTTGATGATTAAGACCTGGCCAAGTGAGGTGTGATAATTCCTGATCGAATTTGGCCTCAAGACTTGAAGACCTGTGAAGACCCCCGACCCCCGTCAGTTTGTTCTCTAAATTTGGGGTGAAGTCAAGTACCCAGGTGGACTCTTGATCCCTATTGGTCCATAACCCTTCCTCTAATATGATTAGTAAGTACATTTAGCTGATTTATTTTCAAGTTAGAAGTTGGGTTCTTTACTCAGAACATAAATTGGTTGGGAAAGGGGAAAGATTCGTAAAGAAATAGAATGAGAAAAAGTTTGTCTTTTATTGCTCGGGAGAAAGTACATGCGTTCTGTATATGATTGTATACATAAAAGAATTAGTATAGGGGCAAAGCTTTACACAAATCTACAGAAAATTTTTAAGTCCTAATAAGTATATTGGAGACCCCCTCTTTATCACTCAGACCACCACCTGGTCTTCGATTCGGGATGCGGTAGGGACGTCTCCACCTTTTTGGTTTTGGGAACGGGCAGGGGCATCTTCTTTTATTTTTTTTCTAGGAATGGGGGCCCTCTCTTGATTCATCAATTGGCACCTGAGGAGATCGTAGCTCAGTACCCCCAATGGCTGCCTCCAAAAGGTCTTCCGTTGTAAGGGCAGGGCGATCTTTATCCGTTAGCCCTCCTTCATCAGCTGCCATGATCGTTTCCTGCACTGGAGTTTCATAGAGCTCTTCTGCAGCTGGTGTTCCAAATGTCTCGGGGACATCGCGACCCAGTTGGTTAAATAGCCAGCGTAGATCCAGATCTGGGTACTCTTGAAGAAATAGGCGGCTAGTCAGATCTACGCCCTCATCAATCCCTTGGTTATATCGGGCCTCGAGTTGAGCAGGTACAACTCACAACTTTTGAGACTGCTCATCAAGACAATACTGTAGAGTCCTGTTCTCCTCCTCCAAGGACTTGTACTCTTCCCGAAGGATATTCACTCTTTCTTTGGACCCCTCATAATGTGAGAGGAGCATGAAATGGTGCTCTTTCAATCGGTCGCCTTCGTCCTTCAAGGCCCAATATAGGTTATTCAGCTTGTTATACTGATCCTGAGCCCATCACCTAGCCCTCTCAACATTTTCCTTTTTCGTTTTCAGTGCTTGAACCCGGGTCTTAGTCGTTGACAACTGCTCTATGGTCGATTTCTCCTCCTCGGCCCATTGGAATTTCTTCCAAAGTAACTAGGACTTTTCCCCCTCCAGGCTAAAAATCCTGGTCATCAACTCCTCCTTTTCTTTAGTCGCACTCTCCCAAGTGGTCAAGATTGCCTCCTGGGCCCTTTTTTCTAGCCTCTTTATTGCATCGAAGGCCCTTCATCGGATAGTTATGGCGTTCTTGAAGTCTTTTATAAATATGTCCAAGACAAAGGCACTCTGCGTCAGTAAAATGGAAGACCAGTCAGTCATTTGCCCAAATATTCGTCAGATATTACCTGGTTTCAGAGCGAGGATAATGTACCCGATGAGCATGGAGGCTCATGTAATCAAGCGCTTTATTGGGAAACAAGTTTCCCACCTCCCTGCTCTTTCTAGTTGAAATTGCCTCCAGGACAGAATTAATGAGCAAGAGAAGATGTCCGAAAGCCTTCCTCTTCTCCTGAGGGAGATCTTCCACCAAAATTGCATCAAGATCTCTCACTATATTTGAATCCCAGGGAAAGGGATTCTCGATCTCGAAGAGGAAGGGATTTTCCTGTCCCCGTCTCATGTCTTCATTCACCCCTGAGCCTGAACTCTTATCACCCACAACCCTTTTAAAGTTGGGTTGTCATTGTTGGTCCTGACCCGTGGAAGCTTGTGTTTTTTGTCCAAGGCCATGGGTGGTCGATGTGCCTCCCTCGTTGACTGGGAGCCCCGTTGACTGGAGGTCAATTAAACGAGGTAGGATGTCTACTCTCTATTTCTTCCTCGCCTCATTCATGCCCTCGTCCGGGGGTCTCTTCCCCTTATCCTTTATCTGAATCGAGTTCTCCTTCAGGGGATGCTTTCTTGCCTCCTCCTTAGATGGCTCCTTGAAGGAGATGCCTTTCTCTTTAGGACGCACCATTTTCTCACTCCCCTTCTCAGGGGTCTTCTTTTGCCCCCCTTTTGTAAGCCCATGTCCTTTTTCTCCTGGGACCTTGGGTTGGGGAACAGTCGAGTTGGCAGGCTTTGATCTCCCTTTAGAGAGCAGCCCCTTCAAAATATCGGCTGACCTCTGCTTCCTGTCAGTCAGGGTCCTTCCTGTCCCTATCGCTGTGTAAACTTAAAGAAGGATGGTCAGGAAAAGACAGTCTAAATATAAATTTCACAAGTGGTTTGGAATATCCTTATCTTTGTTCAAGTGAGCCCTTGCTTTTGTTAGTTCACTTCTGATTGTGGCTTTCAACACCAGCCCAAACCTCACCAGTGAGTTCGCGCTCAGGAGGTGTCTGATATACTCTACAGGCAGGGAGTTTCACAAATTGGCAATATCCACCAGGATAATCAACTGATCTTGTCTAGTATCTGTATGAACAACGATCAATCAGAGGGATCTGAAGGGTGAAATTATTCACATGATCATAATATGTCTTACCTGGTTTCTGGAAGGTGGTGGGAATGTGCCTCCGAGGGGTTTCAAGTCTCTGTCAATCACGAATCAGTAGTTCTTCCAGTTCTTGTTATAAGAAGGAGTCCCTTTCAATTTAGATTGATACTCAGGGTGGATTTGTAGGTAATATCATCCTGAGTACTGATTGGTATTCTTCTCGAGGATATAATAATACAACACCTTGTCCGAAGTAGGGGCGAGAACCTACTTCAGCCTTCAAAATGTATAAACCCTCGAGGACCCTCTAACTGTTCAGGGTAAGCTAGTAAGGAGGAATCCCAAAGACTTCAAACATCTCGACAAAGTAGCGTTGGAGGTAGAGCCTCATCCCCAACAACAGGTGTTCTTTATTGATGGCGATCTCTCCTGGCCCCAAAGTGCTTGGAGTTTCTTTAACTCGGGGAATTCTGACCCTTATATTCCTAGGAATGTTGAGAATTCATTTATAGGTGGTCAAATCTATCTCGATAATAATGGAGGAGAACCAATCTGCTTTGTTTGGTCCCCTGGCCCTTGCTTACCTCGTGGTGTTTCTTTCATCTTCCCCTCTTTCCTGAGTAGGGGTAGCAATATAAGAAGCCTCCTTCCAGCGAGCATCATCTCTCGAATCTCTTTTGTTAGCCATCCTTTACAAAATACAAACACCTGCAAAAGCACAAAAACACACTGAAAGTAAGAGAGGCACAAAGAAGAAAAAGTAGAAATAAAATCGAAAAGCAGAGGATAGCGAAAGAGAGAGCACCGAAGTGAAGGATAAGAAGCAGGAAGAAGCCAGAGATGTGAAAATGATAGCTGAAGAAAGAGGGATATTTATAGAGGGGAAAGATCCATCTCCACCATTGATCTGAAGGGACGGGGGAAGGCCACGTGTCTATGCCCTTTTATTATCTCCGCGCCTGAGAGATTGTTGAGTATCCACCATCAGAGTTCTGACACATGGCTCATTCATAGCCAAGCATTCAAATCCTATCAAAGTACGAAGCATCGCAAGGTCAGCAATAGCTGTGTGACACGACCCATGACATATAATATTTAATGAGGACGAGTTAAGAGCCTTGAGAGAAGAAGCGTCTAACGGCTCTGTCAATTAGGGTTTTTAGCAGTAAGATGACATCTCAGGCATTCTCAATACCTCAGTCGGTGTCTCCTCTATGATGGAAGGCGTCTTAGATCTCAGGAAGTCTCTCTCTCAAAAATTAGACCGGATCAGATAGGAGTTTCTATTGCAATACTTTGCAAGTCTTACACCAGAAACTAGAAAACTATCTATTGGGGTAAATATGAAGGTGGTAGGTGGAACCTCATCAGCAAAGGACGTTGCATTCTCATCCCAAGCATTTCATTCCTTCAAGTATACCCGACTTCAGGACCCAGGGAATCCCGCCTTAGGTTCCCAGGGCCAGCTCTCAGAAAACTTTGTCTCCAACTCCCGGAAGACAGCCTCTGGAGGAACCCTACATCGGGGCCTGGGAAGTCACCTTCTCAGGCGAACACGCCTTAGGTCCCAGGAACCTGACTTCTCAGGAACGCAAGACAGCCCTCAGAATTGGCCCCCCGAATTTAGGGGCTCTCAGGGTGTCTCCTCTTCACCAACATGGATGCAACCTTCAGCTAGAGAACCCTCGATCACACGCCCTCATAATCAAAAATGAGAATGATCGTTGACATGACAGGCCTTATGACACCCCGTCCCAAGGGCAGCCTATCCCATCCATCACCCATCTCCAAACAAGGCGACAGCAACAAACTTAGAAACGACAGGAATGTCAGCTATAACATTAATGAAAGATGGCTGTACCCTGCTCAAAGTCGTCAAAGTCTCATCATTTTTATTTTTTGATGCCTAGTTAAATCATCAGTACACTATATAAAGGGGGTTCTCTATCAAGAAAAGGGCTTCAACTTCCTCTTGGTACCCTTAGTCTTCAAATCTTGATTTCAGAATTTGATATTCTAACTCTCAATACAACCCTTTTGTCGTTTTCTTCTCCTTGACTGTGGGTAAAATTCTTGTTCTTCTTACATTCCACTCCGGTTGGTTTACCGGAAGCTATCACATATTTCCTTATCATATCTAACTTAGGTATCGGAGTTTTTCTATTGGGACTTCCATCCGACGTGATTCTTAACATGTTATTATTTTTATAGGTAAGAGGTGAAGTTTCGCCGAAAACAATAAAATATTCAGCTATTCTCTAATGAAAAACTCATCATCCGGTTACAGTCACATCGTCCTTATACCTCACTAATTCAGTCATTCCTAATTGATTATAAGAAGAATCTACGGATAATTCTTGCACCAATAATTTTATTTAATATTTTTTTTAGAATTTATGAAAAAATTTGGTACAATGATATTTAAATTTAAAATAAAACCAACGATATTATAATTTAATTGAAAACTCGATTAATAATATAGTGTTGGAATCTAATAAAATTTATATATTATTTCAAAAAATATAATTTATTAATAAAAAATAAACTTGATTTCTAAATTATGGATTCGAGTTTGGAGGTAAACTCTTTATAAGAATGCACCCTTATCCTGTAATGCTGTTATTTTATATTATATGATAATTATGTTAAAAATATTATATAATCTATGGACAAATCAATCATTAGCACAACATGGGAATTA
Organism: Trichilia minutiflora; assembly: GCA_035590515.1. NCBI lineage: Eukaryota > Viridiplantae > Streptophyta > Magnoliopsida > Sapindales > Meliaceae > Trichilia > Trichilia minutiflora. Next base: position 13,939 of record JAVXUL010099368.1, on the reverse strand, counting down.
ATTATTTATGATATGGTGTCTTTTCACCGCGTAAAATTAATACCTTATTGTACTGCATGCTAAAGGAAGAAACGTAAATATTCATATTACATTGACTTATTGACTTGTCCTATGACATTAGAAAACTTATATTAAAAGAAGAAATTGAAGAAGTTGGTATAACTGATAGTGACAATGACAGAAAAATTAATGATGATAGTAATATTTATGGGGATGAAGTTGATAATGACATGGATGATGACCATTACATACATATGCATAAAAAATTATATGCTGAACATGGTAAATTCGGGAAGCTAATTTTTTGGAATCATTAACTTACAAAAAAAAATGTCTTATGGGTATTTAAAGAAATCTCAAATACCATCAAATGATTGATGGTCAAAATACGGTTGGCAATGAAATGGCATATTACAAATTTATTATTCTTCCTTTTGAAAAAAAAAAAAAAAGGATTCGAATAAATTGACGAGAGATAAACAAGTCAATAGATGAGATTCTTGCTCATCATTATTTAATCCTTATTCGATCGGGCTAATCCTAAGAATTGAGGAACATTTTTCTGACCTTATCATTCTTTACATAGACCCATGTCGGGTCTCCGTCAAATTGGGAATCAAACGAGATATTAGAAAAGATTTCTATGCTGAGTAAAGCACGAAACTTCTTCATTTATTGACTATTATAAGTTAGGTTACGAATAATTCTTAAGCGCAGTAGGGCCTCAATGTTCAAGATATTGTCCAGAATCTCACTTAATTAAGAGTTAATTACATAAGGAATTATACTTCGATTGGATCTAAGAATAAAGATGGTCAGGTTGATGATGTCGAAAGCGCTTAGGGGCACGATATATAACACTATATACATATGATTCTCGCGTTATTTCTGGCTTTTGTTTCATTTTAATTTTTTGTATGATCAGTTCTATTCTCTCGATCAAATTAATTTGACAGATTGATTAGGTCGATAATGGATCAAATTCAAAATCAAATAAGCACCTTGTTTAATGAGTTGTTGTATATTGGCCAATCCACTGTAAAACCTTGAAAAAAAAAAATAGTTAGGGTTTAGACCAGGACCACTTACGTCGTTTGAATACAATATATATCACAAACTACAAACCCTAGCTTAGCTTGCTAACTAATACCAAGACTACATTAATTAATATATTATATGATTGATGCCTTCCAGTTACAAGCAACGTGGGTCATCTACACGTATCATGTTAATATGTTTCACCCAGATGAAAAATATAATTGGAGAAAGAAACAGTTAGAGACAAATGCCAAGACAATTGTCTCGAAACCCTAATGGAAGAGATCCTGTTCCCTTTTGCTGCAATCTAATATATTAACCGTACACTCGTTTTTAATCCATGATCATTTACTAATGAATATTTGTTTCGAAGAACAACTAGCATTGTAGGGCTGATGCGAAACAATAAGTTTATGCTTTCGACTTTGTTTCGTGGTTCTTGGATATCATAACATGACGATATTAGCTAGCTAGCAGCTAAGTTTAGGGCAACATGAACAAGTAAACAAATTAACAACTGGGAAACATGTTTACTTTCATCTTGCATATTATCTTGTTTAATGGGAAGGAAGATATAATAAGGTTGTTAATGGAGGTGATTAAAAATTTTATTTGAGACAGTTGGAAAGTTTCTACTAGCTAGGGTTTGATCCAGTTGACTAATAGACCAAATTAATTATAAGAATTATTCGTGGCTCGAGGAATGATGTGGGATTGGTTAGCTTCACCCTGTTCATTATTTACTTTTTCTTCCATGAAGTTGTTTGATTCCGTGTGCTTCTTGTTTAAAGACTACAGAGTTGGTCATGAACTGGACAGGTTTCACCTAGGTTGAGCTATAGCATCGAGACTTTCAAATTATTGACCGTGGAGAAACTGATATATAAAAGAATTTCTGGGTCAAAAAACTATAGAAAATGAAAATCTTTTAACTAAAATGAATGAACACTGACCCTTGTTCCCTTCTCGTTGCATATTTTAAGGGTCGGCATAAGAGAAATTAAGTCTACAAATTACCTAAAATTTACCTACTAAACCAAATCTAACATTAGGAAAGTCACATGCAATATAATTCTATTAAACTAATATATACTTGATTTAATTATTTCATCTTGTTCCGAGGTTAACGAGCTGCAAACAGCTCATAGTTTGTTATCAAGCTGATGGATAGATTGACAGAAGTTTTGATATCAATATCTATTTGTTTAAGTCTGCTACAGCTTTGAATGTTGGATGCTGTCAGAATATATTGGAGACATAAAAAGAGCAGAGATAGGGTGAATTCATATAGGATCAGAAGATTAAAGAGAGGTTTGTAGTTTGTAGTTGTAGGGGGGACGTATTTGTTGAAGACTGATGAACTATCGAGCTGTCATTTTAAGTAAGAAATACTCTTCTTCCATTATGTATGCTAAGTATCCGACACCATGGTGCGGCCCTGGCTCGGACGAATCCTCAAGATTATACACCATGTCTCCCCCTCTTTAGTCATACAGAAGACTCAGACGTCATGCTAATTTGACCAATTACTTAATCATCACAATTATCGATATGACACAGTCATCCATATGATGACAAATAAAATCACAACCGTCCATATACATTTGTACGTACATTTTATATTTTATTATTCGTATATACATTTTGGAAGCTATATACATAAACGTATATATAATTCCCAGTAAAACTAATTTTTAGTGGGACTCTTCCATGCATATGCAGGTTTGGTCTCTTGAGGTTGGACCGAATGAAACCATTTTAAAGCGGGTGATTGATCGAATTCAGCTTATTTGGCAAGTAGGAACATGAAGAAATAGAAATCCGAGTTCTCTCTTCTTGAAAGAGTTTCGAATGGTAGAAAACTTTTTGAATGTACGAGAATGCCCAGCATGCATGCGTAGCTAGATACAATTTATACATTTGTACTGAAACCACATGGACCTTTTCTTCTTCTTCTTCTTCTTCTTTTTTTTCCTCTCTTTTATTTTATTTTTTTCACCTTACAAAAAGCGAAATTGAAATACAATAGAATGAAGAAGAGGACAAAAAGTACTGAAACGGAAAGCATGGGACTATAGGGTGGGATAGTCAATCCGTTGGGGATAAGAACAAAATTCAAAAAAACCCTGCTACTTCCTTATTCATGATGTCCCACAATATCAACATCATTATCGTATACCGTCGTTATCATAAACAATATCATGCCCATGGTTATCATCCCTCCTCAATGCATGGCCATCTCGTTCTGCTTTTGACTTCCTTTGAACATATGCCACCTACTAATGCATTCAAATCATATTGCATTAATTCTCAAGGAAATGCTTAGATTTAATTTGTATGGAATGTAAAGATATTCAAATTGTATTAATATAAAAAGAAAACTTAATTACAAATAATTTGTTATATATTTGTACAAAAATAATTAAAAATAAAAATAATATAATGGATGAATTATAAAATAAGGTATATAGTGAATAGTCAATATAGTAATTTTCTTTTTGTATGGTCCCCACTCCCCTGAATTCAGGTTTTGTATATAAGATTTTATGCCAAATGTCTCGTAAACAAGAAGACCTTATAAGATTCTTATGTTCTAACTTTGTCGCCAATTATTATCTCGTTTCTTTGCCACCCCCAACTCTTCACCCTGGCGCGTGTAATCAAGAACTCCCATCTGTTATTATGAGATGCTGACGAGCTTTCAAAAACGTGGCAAGGAAAAGATCCCTTTATAGATTATATGGCACATCCCTTAAGCTGGTGACTTGAACTTGAAGGTTGAGGAAAATTAAGGGAATTAAATGCCCTCGGACTAGTTGGATCCATGAAGATGAAGATGAAATTATGAATAAATGACTTAGATTATATAATGGTCGTGGGGATCCATGAAGATGAAGATGAAATTATGAATAAATGACTTAGATTATATAATGGTCGTGGGCATTGCATTTTGGTGCCTCTATCTGAAATCAAAATGAAAAGGAAATTGATACACATGCTCGCTCACTTGTACTTTCATTACCTTCAAGTTGATCAACTGGATCATGTTATGGGACAATAGTTGTACTACTACATATTTTTATGAATTTGATTATCATAAAAATATACCATGGTTGCATAATACATTGAAGTTTCAAAATTACAATACACAATGTATAAATATACTAATAATATATTAATATATTGTAGTTAATGCAGGTGTTGGGTGTAGCATGATGGTTTCATTTTGGGGGACATTCGTATTGGTCTTGGGTTCGAATTTTTGAGAGTGTATCAAGATCTAAGAGCCTGGTACAGTCCTGATTTTATCTGACCGTTTGGTACCGCTTGTCAGGAGTCGAGTTGGACGCCTATTTAATTAAAGACCTGGCCCCCATCCCGATAACGTTGCTCAAAGACAGTAGAGGGCCTAGGTCTCCCTAACGGAGTCTTTCAAGACGTTGGCTGATAGTCAGAGTTTTCAGGTTTCAAAAAAAAATATTATAGTTAATTCCATCTTTTATTGATTTATTATAAATTTTATCTCGTGTTTTATAATTTTCAAATTTTTAGTATAATTCATTATTTATAATTATATCACAGAAATTTAACAATGAAAAGAAATTAAAGATTATAATGAAAAAGTTAAAGAAAAATAATAAAATATATGACATAACATATTCTCTTTCAAAGGATTTTTTTTTTTAAGAAAGACAAAGGGTAGGGAAGGGTTTATATATACATATATTGTTAATTTTGGACATATGTCATTAATCTAATTTTAGTTCATCATTTATAATTTAAGTGGGATATTTAAATAATAATATAATTAATTAATATCTCATAAAGATTAATAGAATGAAGTATAATAATCGAGACAAAATTTAAATACTATAAATTTTATATATATATATATATATATATATATATTCGTGAAACAGTCACTTTATGGCCAGAGTTTCTATCTGTTGTCTTGTCAAGAGTCAAGCCCAAATGCGCGGCCTTACCACAATGCCATATGTACCAAACCCTTCTATTTTTTTAGGCCATATCTACCAAAGCATTGGTTTGCATCAGTTAACCATACATTATTAATACATGATAAAACTGAAATCATAAAATGGATATTTTAATTAGTATATCACATATTAAATAATTATTTATCTTTTTTATTTATATTAATGTTTTTTGGTATGTGTCTTTCTTGATTGAAATCACTAAGTAGTATACCTGCTCGGTGTTGTCTGTGACTTATTTCTTACAGAATTTATCTTTTATTTCTTCCCATTTTGTTATAAAAAATTGGCTCTATTCACTTGAAAGGCAAACGAAGGAAACGGACCAGCCGAGAGTAGCAAACAATGCAAAAACTGCTTCACAACTCCGTAATAAATAATGAGGCCGAGGCTAAAGTTGCGGCATGTAACGACACGTATGCAATCTTTATCTGCGCAGTCAAAGCTGTAACAACTAACTAGTTTCGGAATTTAAGGAAACGCCAAAAACTTTATGCCATACCAGTCAGTGAAGACAGTAGCGGAGATATTAAGGAAACGGCTCAAATTGTTCACCACAAGACTACATTTTGCATGTGCATGCAGATGAAGATGATGTCAAAAGTAATCTATTAAATTGCGTGAGTTGGAGCAGATTTTCAGTTACTTGAAACCAAATTTCCATTGGCCATATACTTTTTCCTTAAGATAGAGATGATTCCTTTGTATTTGTTGGATAATGGTAGCAGAAACAAACTCGTAGAAAATTGCAGTTGGTGTGATACTCGTTTCTACCAAGCTCTCAAAGGTGTATGCATTATGCAACAATTTAAAATGAAACGGAACAGATCAACACAAAAAGACAAGTGAATGTAAACAGGATAAGAAAACTGGTTTCTGTGGCTGATCCTTGCTTTAACTGATTCCATAGTCTGAAAATGATTAAAAAAATAAATTTTACTTGCACTAGAATTTTTAATATTAAAAAAAAATTTATCTCATAGCCTTCATTGTCAACGAAACTAAGATTTAACCTATCGGCCCAATACCGACCCTACGAAGCCATGCTCCAAAAGATGAAGAGATCAAACCACTATTTTTCTTTATTTTCAGATTGCCCACTTTGGAAAGGAATTGAACTGACATTATCACATTGAGAGACAACATAATGCGAGTGCCCGTTAACAGGAGCTAACCATCGTCTAACAATTATGCACGGCAATTCCAAACAAACCATTAAACTTTATAGTAGTCATGACAAAGGAAAGAATGTATTTGAGGGAAACAAAGGACAAAAAGGAAACAAAAATATATTGCATTGAGATGGGAAAAACAAAGATTATTGATTAGAACATGGCAATCAATTACAGAGGAACATAATAAACATAACAAAGAAAATATTCTAGCATTACTCTCAACATCATCAAACTTACAGAGACACAAGTATGCTAATTCAACTTTCCATTCATCAAAGGTTACAAAATTATATATTTTTCAAAAAAATAAAACAAAATAACTTTAGCGATTTCTCAAGTAAATACTAACTAACACGTACAAATTATAGATCAATAGCGCAAATTTTCCATTTTGCTGTATAAAAACAATAAATACCAGAGGATACATAGTCCAGTCTATCTTCTGGTGAAATTAGATCAATAAAATATTTCAGAGTTATTAGCACACATAAAATTACCAGCAACAGGAAGAGAAATCTAACAGGAAAGCTCAAAGAAGAAACAAGAGGAAAAGCAGTGGTGTCTGATAGAGTTGTTACAACAGAATCAAGAGACCACCACCATTAAGGTTCAGCCAGAATACAGAGTGAGGCCACCGTGCTCGATGAAGACATCAAACTTTAACAGCATCTCAAATTCAGAATACTAGGAACGAGTTCTGCTGCTTTCCGCATTTCTTATTGGGTAGAAATAAGGATGGGCCTGCATTACAGGGAGGTGGTTTGATTACAACAGAAATTTCGGTCTGTGTTGAGTAAATGGGTATCAATAATTATGGATAACAAAAGAATCTGCCTCCAAAAAAATCGACTGTTGGGATGTAAAAAATAGTGAATAACATAAGCACCACAGACTTACCATTGCTTCCATTGCCGTTGGCCTTTCTTGGTGATCATATCGCAGCAACTTGTCAAGGAAATCAATGGCCTTCCAGAACAAAAAATGTATTAATATAGATTTTAGATCTGCAATAAGTATTAACAAATAAAAAAGCGTTTTTACCTCCGGAACTGCCAAATGTTGATTCTCAACATTAATGAATTTTGACCATGGTTTCCTGCTATGCCTGTACCAAGGAAAAAAGATGTTTCTCAGACAAAAATTATAGGCTTCATTAGCTTAAAATGAATTGAAAGAGACGTAACCAACCTCCCAACAAGGGCAGCAAGATGTGGATCTAACTCTATACGGTACTTATTTAGATAAGCATTTAATTCATCAGTTCCAAGGACCTGTCACAGAACACGACAATAGATTTACATTTCCAATTCAGGAAATACTGACGTGCAAATCATGAGCTAAAAAGGAAACAAAAAATAAACTACTATAGAACCTACAATTGTAAGAAAAGTCTCTCTATTCAGCATCTGATTTGTTACTCTTTATCTAGCTATTCATTACACAACATACCTTGGCAATTTTGACCAACTGATCATAATTATCATGCCCGTAGAAGAATGGCTCCTTTCGAAATATCTGTAAAACACAAGCCTCAATTATAAGCATCATTAACCCTGGTGTTATATCAAATTTTAGATCCCCATCATCATCTCATCAGCCACCCATGGATGAATTTGCAAGTAGATCAACGATCATTCAACCATAGCATAACCATGAATACATTCTATCCCATATATCTAAAAAGATGCTAAATTTATAATATGATCAGCTGCAGCAACTCAAAAGTCAGTCTACATTATCAAAAATATGATCATGATATATTATAAAAAAATTGTCATGATCCGATACACAACAAGGGAAGCATCTATGGCGACCTCCGTATTGGAACTTGATAAAGAGGAGTTACCACAATCTGTTTCAAGGCCCACTTTGCACACAACCCCACAAATGCAAACGAAAAGAATTCAAGAATAAAATGCATGATATGAACCATTAATTTCCAGATATACAGGTAATAGTGATCCAGCCCACTAAATAAATAAACGGAGAACAAATACTCACCATTCCAGCAAACATACAACCGAGGCTCCACAAGTCTAAAGAATAATCATAATCTTGCAAATCAACAAGAAGCTCAGGACCTTTAAAGTATCTGCAAACCAAAAATAGAAAGACTGAAAAATAGAAGATGGATGTTTACCTTCTTAAAATTTAAGTCTTCTTAAGGTGGAAATAGTGATAATACCAATAAATAATACCATTCCGATTGACGCATAACGGCTAAACTTCTTAAATTTAATCTTCTAAAAACCATGACCGCTATAATATATTAACAGGAATGCATAAAAATAAGTCCATTGTGAAGTAGCTTAAACTCAGCAAGAACCCTACACTTACAGGCAAGCAAGGAGTTTAATATTGTTTAGATATTTCACATATTTTGTGATACCAGTTATTTGTTAGTCAGGACATCAATTTTGCTTGATTTTCATTGACAACAAATTCTATTTACTTGTTCAAATCATTAGATTTGTTTTGACTTCCATAAATGGATTGTGTAGGATACATTAATTCCTTTCCGGTCCTGACCTTTCCACTTCTAGTCTACTCCAAAATTGGTCATTTCATATTACTCCCCCAAGTAAGCAGATTATTCTGCTTTCTTTTTTCTTTCTTCAGATACCAACTATTCTCAAATTAATCTAGGAATTTTGATTACACAAATATTATGAAATCTGACACTATCCTAGTTGGTTCAATAGTAGTTGTTTACCCTTGAGCAACAGCAGATACTCGGAATCAGAACCAAAAGTTCTATTACGAAGGATACATTTAGTAGTGTTGTGTGGTGACTTTTAAGCCATAGCTGTGGTGGGATGAAATCTCCAAACGCCAAATATCAAACATAAAAATGTGTGAACACTACTAAAAGTTAATGTTACCCAACACTTCTTAGCTTAGCTTTTAAAGTGCAGCAGAGTCACCACAATACGACATGGACAGTACGATCCTCTAAAACCAAATAATTTATTGATGAATGAAATTATACTGTTCTCTCACATCAGTTTTAAGTATGAATTTCCATATCTAAGCTAAAGTTCACAGTATCAGAAACACCAATTGACAAAAACGTCCAGTATAATTCATAGTTTTTAGTACAGACCCAAAAGCCAAAACCAAGAACTAGTTTCTCAGATATCCTAGATAAACAAAATTGCACTCCATTACATAAAATTATCTGTATACAAAATTATTCAGCTGTCAATCACCCAACCAGTCGACTATCAAAAAATAATTAACCATTCCTTAACATTCGCATGCAACAAAAAGCTAAAACGAATCACCTAAGACAATTGTCAGTAAACTTATTGATGCTATAATGTATAAGAAAGCGGCATAATCAGCTCAAGAAAAAGAAAAATCTCAAATATTAGAATTTTTAGAATTGAAAACAAAATATGAGAAACAACAAAATCAGAAACCTATAAGACAACAATTGTGACATTTTTTTTTTGGAAAAAAATAACTACCTTGAAGCAACGCGGACATTATATTCTTTTCCAGGATGATAGAACTCTGCAAGGCCCCAATCTATAAGACGGAGTTTCCTTCGCTCATGATCAATCATCACATTATGAGGCTTCACATCTCGATGCATTATACCTTGCGAGTGGCAATATTCCAGTGCCTACAGAATAAGATTCATATCACATGAAGATTAAACAAGTATATAAAGGATCAAAAACAACATTCCAATGAAGCAATTTAAGTATTTGACAAAGCACACCCCAACAGTGCATTATCAGACATGAACCCATGTCCAGCCAACTCATAAGTGTATGCCATCCCAATGAAAATCATATAGAAGTTTCTTCTCCCAGTTTCAAACTGCATCATGCAAATGCAATCACAATATCTACCAAACTTCAAGCCAGGACTAATACACCTCAAATGCAAGAGATGTGAAGCAAAACAGTAAATGCCCATTGCCTGCAACTAATGTCCATTTATCTAAACTTGATAAGAAAAATCCTTCTAACAATTACTGTCCAAATAAAAATACCTAACATATGCTTTAATGCACAACCATATTGACAGCAATCTTCTCCTTCAAAACAAATGACAGTTTACTACTTGGTGTTGCACTATAACTATGCTACTAAGACAAGAAAAAACCACAAAAACAATCCAACAACGTCAAAGTAATGTCAGACCCAACCCATCCAAAAGAAGAAAAAATACAGAGTAGAAGCAAACTTGATGGTGCATTTGCATAAATAAGGTTGACATAAATTTTGATTACTGACATATTTATACGTCAACCTCGACATTATTTGAGAAAATAACTTTTAACATAAAGATCACTCCACATAGAATCAAACAGCGGCATTAAATCAAGTAAACATCCTTCGAAACCAAAATTCAACCAAATTTAAGATCCATTCTCCAAAGTCCTCCCACTTAATAAAGTTTCATTCACTGGCGTTTCCCAAGAACATGGGCTCAAGATCATCCATCTCCAAACTGACATTAAAGACAAAGATCATCATTCAATGAACATAATCATGCATCAACAAAATACATTGATTTTGTTTTGCCACTTGGCTACAAGTGCTCTAACTCTTACTCAAATTCCTTATAACCAGATTCCGTCAGTAGAGATAAATCAAAAAATTGAGCATTATCAACAAAAAGATTATCTCAACAATCACAGGATTAACTTGCATTTACAAAACACTCCCTCAGAATCAACATTAGAAGACAGCATCCGCAATATTGTATTTTATCCATGTTCTCTAGTCTATCATCTATTGTAAAATCTATCTATCAATACACAATAGTCTGTAAAAACATTAAAACCACTGCTTTCTTATATAATTCAAATAAAATATAGGTACAATGCCATTTAACTGCACATTTGAAGCATTGATGTACAATTGTACTCTTCCTTCTGCCACCCTGCCAAAAGCTATTTCTCTTTCCTATATATTTCATACAAAATGCAAAGGTGAGAAAGTTCATCTCAAATCTCCAGCGAACCCTCCACCCCCAAAGAAAATGAGAAAAGAGAAGTAAATATTTAAAAATGTACAGAATGGAAAAGCGAGATTAAACAAAATTAAATACTAATAAACTTGCTTCTAGCACATCCAAAATTACAGCATGCAAATGGTCAGATGCATATCCATATGAATGCATATCCAGATGAATGCATATCCAGATGCATTCCACTGGATAAAGTATAAATGACGGTACACATACAGTTTATAACATGTTCAACTAATCAATTAAGAAAACAAACAAGCGGTTGACTTGCCTTTAGAAGTTCATAGATATAATACCGAATATCATAATCCGATAGTGTTGGATAAAGCATTTTGAAATCTGTATTATTCACGTATTCAAATATAAGACTTGGGGTCTTTGATTGCTGATCTCGAACAATATCAAGCAACTTGATAATATTTGGTCCACCACAAAGATTCTGCAGTATTTTAATCTCCCTCTTAATCTGCATTAGTTGGGAAAAAAGGGTCAGTGTTTGTGGGGTCAAATTGGACCAAGCAGCACAAATCATAACTTCACAAGCACCACTAACACAAAAACTGAATTACTTCTTGAGACCAGACAACTAAGATTTTCCTCCAATGGCAATTAGCTGAAAAAAAAAAGAAGGTATTGCATAACCATGATTATTAATATCTAATCAGAAAAACACATTTATCGGCATTGCACTCATCATTGTATAATGTAATATAACAAAAGCATAAACCTTTTAACATAAGCACAATGTACAAATTTAACAATTTGATCTGTACTTTCCCAATAGCATAACAACATGCCAATGAGTAGTCAGTTCTCTCAAAATGTATTTTAGGTTACTATTATTATAATCTAGGAACAAATATTTTAGTTAAGCAAACTCTGAGTTGGATCAGCCACCAAGATTCAACAGTTAAAAATGTGTCCACCAATCTAACTTTTTGATTTTCCACAATTTTTGCGATAAATGTGACAGCAATCCACAATTGCAAAAATCTTGACATGCATTCATATAATCCAACAACACAATATATCTTAGAAAAAAACAAAATTAGTTCCCACGTCAAGACTCACCTTCTTTTTCTTCACAGGCTTAAGAATCTTAATAATACACTTCTCATTATCAGTGCAGTGCACACCTTCGAACACTTCACTGTATTTCCCCCTGCCAACCTTCCTCACCACCTCATAATCGTCCTGCTCCCTATAAAACCGAACGCACAATTAAAACGCTCAAAACAGACCATTCATTAACCAAAAAGCACCATCACATGGAGGCAAAAAACATTCAAATGCTGAATCGTAGGTTTTTAGATAAGAAAAGACAAAAACAACCAGGCGGTATAGTAGTTTCAGTATCAGCCTAATCGAGCACAATTTTTATCTTTGAAACATTACTAACCCACCCTTCCAAAGCAAGGGGAGTCATTTTACATGAGTGATAAACTAAATATTTATAATTTCTCACGTGAAACAAAAACCCTAAAACATTCCAACTGAACGAGATATGAAGCAGACAAAACAATAAAAAATAGATTAAAAAATTTATCTTTCAAAAAATAGGTATGTTACCCCCACTGGACGGCGAGGGACTCGTAGTCCCAGTACTCTCTTGGGCGAACCACATTGATATCGGAGTAAACCCTAGCTTTGGATGGCGCGCCAGGGCGTCGAACCGATTTTCCAATCTTCTGAGCCAGCGTGTCCTGCGGTGTGGCTAAGTGCCACAATCGATGATATTGCTGTTGCTGTTGATGCCGCGCGTGCGATAAAGACGCGGTGGAGGCGATTCCACAGAAGAAGCGAATAGGCAAGAATATATGAGAAGATAGAGATGAAAGAAATGCAGGTTTTGGTATTGTTGTTGTCGATGATGTGTTCCAAGAAAGTGAAAAGAGAGAAAAGAGGGCGGTGGTGTTACTGCATCTATGGATTGTGAACTGCAAAGGCCTTATGGCCATCTATTTAGCAAAAACACATGAAAATTAGCCGGAACGGGGAATCAGTTATTTCTTCCATCGTGTCCATTACTTTTTTTTTTTTAAATTAAATTAAATTTTAGTTTTAGTTTTTACTCATTTTCTTCTCTCTCCCTTCAAAACGCCGTTCTCTTTTGTCTGTTTTTAACCTTTTTTTTTTTGGGACAATGTCTTTTTTTTTTACTTTAACTTTAACTTTTAATTTGGGAAAATTGATAAAAATGATCATTTTTTAATCAATAATTTTAAAAATAATTTAATTAAAAATATTTTTTAATTTTAATCAAAATAATATTTTAAAACTATTTTATCCTCCTATAATTTAAAATAAATCGTCTTTTCATATTATACACATTTTTCTCTCTTTTGCATTTTTGAATATTTTTTCATTTTCTCCGATACATCACCCTCAAACTCATTTTTGTCGTAACAACAACAAGGATAATAATACAACTCTGATTATATAAAATCTTAGACTGTGAGTTTTAAACTATTTATATTGTATTTTTTCTCTATTATAACTAATTTAAAATAAAATGAACATATAACATACGTTGTGTATTAGTTAAATTGTAAAAATTAAGAATATGTATTCAAAATTAAATGTTATTGATATGGCAACAATCTAGAAACAAAGTCTAGATCACCTCCGTGTCAAAGATTGTTCCCAACCTAAATTCAATCAATCTACTAGAACCCTTCACCCCCAAAACAGCAAGGAATTGGTAACAAAGAGTATCAGGATTTGATGGAAAGGAAGACGCCACAC
>JAVXUL010099353.1:0-20311 GCA_035590515.1 Trichilia minutiflora | reverse complement strand
ACGACACTTGGACTCACCAGACTATACTATAACAAGACTACCTATACTTGGGTACATAATCTAATTGAGATCAAAAGAGTTCTCTTTACTTGATCTAAAACAAGTTTTGTATTAGTTGCACTTTACCAATTAAAAAGGAGTTGTATTGGGCTCCTCTTAACTTGGATCAAACTAAGAATCTAGTGATGCCTAAGTGTAGATATTTATAGCCTCTGAGAAGAGTAGATGTAGGCTGTATTACTGAATTACTATAAAATCATAGTTATCATTCTTTCTCTCTCTACCTTGTCTAATACCTTATGTTGATAAACCAGCATTCATTTTTATATATTTCATATCAAATTATTTTGATAACAATTGAAAAAAATTTTGTTAAAAATTTCATAAATTGTTTTTAACCCAATTCACCCCCTCTTAGGTATTCTTTATTGAAGCTTCAGATATATATCTTTCACACTTCACATCGTCCTATGCCTTTATGTATTGACCTTTGCAGGAGTCAAACCTGGACTCATTGGTTAATAATAAAGGTGTCGATACTTTGGAGACCCATATCAATACATGTTCTTTATATCGATATTTTTTGATTTTCTAGATAACGTATCAAAGTGTCAATACATGTTTTTAATATTTCGATACTTTTATACATAAATGAACGTAAATCCCTTTTATATCGATCCTTTTTCAGAAAGTAAATCTCTTTTAACTTTGAATCAATTTTTCACTAATATAGGCTATCCCTATCGTGCCTAACCTATTTTTAATGCTATAAAAGCTCTCTCTATCAAGGGATTTTGTAAAAATATCAGCCAATTAATCATTAATATTGACATGTTCAATACTTACATCCCTTTTGCTCATATAGTCTCTCTCATAAAATGATGTTTAATTTCTATGTGTTTGGTCCTATAATGATGAACAGGTTTCATGATGAGGTTAATAGCACTTGTGTCATCACATATAATGGGAATCTTATTGAGCTTTAAACTATATTAATTTAATCGCTGTTTAATCCATAGAAGTTGTGCACAACAACTATCTACATATACATTTTTGCCTCTGTTATTGACAAAGCAACCATGCTTTACTTCTTGCTAAACCAAGTTACGAATGTATTTCTTAAAATGTAACAAGTTCTATTGGTGTCTTTTTTTTCAACCTTATATCCTCCATAATCGGCATTCCAGTAACTTTTCAAATCAAATTCAACACTTTTAGGATAAACTAATCTTAAGTTTGGTGTAAGGTATCTAAATATCTTGTTCACGACTACTAAGTGTGATTCCTTTGGATTAGATTGAAATCTCACATATACATACACACTATAAAAGATGTCCTCTCTAGAGGTAGTTAGATATAATAAGGAGTTTATCATTACTCTATATAACCTTTGATCTATACTTTTGTCTATCTTATCCTTATCTAAGGAGGTAGAAGTGCTCATAGGGGTGTGAACTAATTTGCTCTCTAATGGCTTAAATTTCTTCAAAAGTTTTATGACATATTTGGATTGGGAGATATAAATATCATCCCAATCCCCCCCTCCCATTTCCCCTCCCTCACCCAGCCACACACCTAAAAAAGAAAAATTCAATTCTCTCATTATATTCATTTTAAAAATCAACTCTTCCCCTCATAAATTTATGATTTCGTAAAAATTTACTAAGCCTCTCATACCAAACTCTAAGAGCTTATTTTAAATCATAAATGATTTTAGTGAATTTGTAGACTCTAAACTCATCAAAGTCACATGAGCACTTTTCTCAATCTCTTGAGTCTTCTTGCTGTAGACTTTAAAGGCTTTGCTCTTAGAGGAATAACCTAGGAAAATTCTTTGATTCGATTTAGGCTCAAATTTTTCTAGGTTATCTTTAGTATTAAAGATATAACAATTATACCTAAAGACTTGAAAGTATTTAATCTTAGGTTTTCTTTGATAAATAAGTTCATAAGGGGTCTTTCTTAGGATTTTTCTAATTAGAACTCTATTCAAATTTAGAAAGCCATGTTAATCATCTTAGCCCAAAGTATAGAGGTAGGCTATACTCACTATATATAGTTTTACTTATCTCTTGTAATGTTCTATTTTTTTTTGTCACTTTATTTTATTGTGGAGTCCTAAAGGGACAGAAAAATTATGAGAATATCCATTCTCATCATAAAAAGCTTTAAACTCACTATTTACAAACTCTTCACCTTGGTCATTTCTGATTCTCACAAGCGTATACCTAATCTCATTTTGAATTCTTGTAAAAAAAAATTTCGAGAGTATCACTCTTATTTTTTAGGAACAATACTCAAGTAAATCTCGAGTAGTTATCAACTATAATATATACATAATGCTTTCCTCTTAGTGAAGCTACTCTATTGGATCCAAATAGGTCTATGTGTAGAAGTTTAAGGGTTTTGTCATAGAAATAAATTTCTTGAATTTAAAAGAACTTCTTACTTATTTTCTTAATTGAAAAGGTTTACAAGTCTTACTCTAGGTGAACTTAAGGTTAGAGAGATCATATAACAAGCCATGTCTAGCTAATTTACTAATGAGATCCATGCTACAACGATTTAACATTTTATACCATAACTAAGGATCATCATACATCACTTGCAAACAAATAGCATTCAATTTTTTCAATCTACTAAATTCAATCACATATACATTTTTTATTCTAGGAGTATAAAAAATTTTCTTAGCACTAGCTTCAAAAATTTTACATGAATCTTTATAAAATACAATATTATAACCATTATCACATAATTGGTTTATGCTAAGTAAATTATACTTTAATCCTTCAACATACAAAACATCTTTAATCCACACATTGTTTATCTCAAATATGCCAACACCTTTTACCTTATCGCGATTGTTGTCAACAAAGATAACATTCTTTCCATTCTTCTTTTCTTAGTGCAATAATAGGCATTTATATCTGGTTATGTGTCTTAAGCATCCACTATCAAGAAACCATTTCTTATTGTGCTTAATGCTTCTTACATGCGATTCATATAAAACATAAAGCATTTACTTTGGTACCCATTTAATTTTAAGGCCATAAATTTTAGTCTTAGGCTTAAGAACCCATGTCACTTTATTATTCACGTTTGTTTTCGCTTGTGTACCTTTAATACTAGACTAGCTTTAGACGCTTATAACTATTTTTCTTAACAGAACAAGTGCTACTATAGGGACCTTTTTTGCCACAATAATGACAAGTAATAAAAGGATTAATTTATTTTATCCGTTACCTATAACTAATCCTAGCCTTGTCAAAAATCATTAGTTAGCTTGCTAATAATTTGTTTAAAGATTCTTTTCTTTGAGTGAATTTAGCTAGCAATTTTTTATGATCATCTATTATATCATTTAAGGCCTTCTTTCCATTCTTTAAAACATCAATTTCTCTAGCACATTCACATTTCTTTTTCTTCTCTAATTCACTAACTTTTGATTTTAATGCATCAGTTTCTTTAATAAACAGTGAATAACTTTCATTAGATTTTTTACTTTAGTTCTAGCAATGAGGATGAAATGAAATATAATGAAATCTAACTCATTAGATTTCATTTCATCCTTATTGCTAGAATAACTTTCATAATAGGATGAGTAATGTTTAGAAGAGTTAACCTCATTGTAATACTTTCTTATATGATAAAAGTTTTCTTGCTCATGATCTAAGAATGAAGCGCTTTCCTCATTTGATGAGTCATCCCACGAGACTTTAATTGCTTTCTTTTTCTTGCCATCCTTTTTGTATTTTCTCACTGGACATTCTAGATATGTATGTCTAGGTTTCTTGCACTCATAGCAGTTTACTTCCTTTTTCTTTTCTTTATTTTTCTTACACTTGTCAGGCTTGTCATCTCACTGGAACTCTCTTATCCTTCAATTTCTTCTTTTAGTTTTGTCCTTGCTAAAAAACTCCTTCATCTTCCTAGCTATCACTAAAAATTCATCTTCATTTGTTTTCTCTTCACTTTCATCATCTTTATCTTCTCGAGTGCTTTTTAGTGCGACATTCTTCTTTCCTTTTTCCTAGTCTTCATTTTGATTTTGAATTACCTCTAACTTATACGTCATGAGAGATCCTAATAACTTTTCTAGCAATAGTGTGGGTAAGCCTTTGGCTTCTCTAATTATTACACTTTTTGCCTTTTAAGACTATGGCAAACTCCTTAAAATCCTTGTTACTATATCAGAATTTGAATAACTCCTGCCTAGTGCTTTTAAATCATTAATGATATCCATAAATCTAGTGAATATGTCTTTAACACTCTCATGTGGTTTCATCTTAAACAACTTATAGTCATGAATTACTATACTAATTTTAGAGTATCATGAGTTATTTCTAATATGTCCCATATAGCTTTTGCATTCTAATAGTTAAAGATTCTATTGAATTCAGTTCTATTAATTGACAATATAGAATGTTCATTGCCTTACCATTAAGAGTGAATTGATTTCTTTCTTCAAGTGTCCAATCCCTTTTTGGTTTTGGTTTTCTTTCTCTAGTTGTTTCATTTATAACTATAGGTAAATTGTACCAATCCTCTATGATGTTTAAGATGTCAAAGTATAATGCAGCGAGATAAATTTGCATCCTCTTATTTCAATAGGCATAATCATACCCATCGAAGAAAAGAGATCTGTTTGTGGATTAACCATTTACTACTTAAATTGGGACATAACTAGATGCCGTGGTGATCTAATACTCTAAGGTTGTTAATCCTAAATATGTAGAGTTTTATCTTTGATATCACTTATTTGTTCAGATAACAACACCCAAGAGGGGGTGAATTAGGTTTTATGAAAATTTTAAAAACTGATTTTATGATAGTGAGATTAATGTAAGTGTTGAATATGATGAATGCTAAATTACAAGCAATAGAGTAAAGCAAATTAGAAGGAGTTAAGAGAGAGAATGAAAAATTATATTTTTATAATGGTTTGGCAAACTAGCTTATGTCTACTCTTCTCTGTTGATTTCCACACTGAGACTTTAATAGCTTCTTTGTTCCATGGGTCAAGAGAAAGCCAATTTACAATTCCTTCTTTTCAACAAAGGGCAGCCAAATACAACATTCTTTGATGAATGAAGAGTAACCCAAATTTTTGTATAGATTTTTTATTATAGAGAGTTGCTTGTTATCTTGTTGTTCACTATTTTTATTTCTCTATCTCTCTTCTAAAAACTTGAAACTTTTAAATCTCTGAGAGGTTAACCTTAATGACTCTATGGTCTGTAATTAATGTCTACTTTAATTTTTGCAAATTGATACTTATGATGTATGTATCGATATTTTTCTTGATTTACATCTTGGTATCGATCCTTTGTGCCTAAGTATTGATCTTTTGTGATGTATCATACTTCTCTTTGCATTTAAAATTCTTCAAGTCTAATGTCGATACACTTGAGCCATGTGTTGATACTTTTGTCTTTTGAGAACTAAGCATTGATCCTTTCACTTTTTAGTGTTGATAATTGGGGTTTTCTTAATTTTGGATCTTTACTTCATTAGCATGTATTGATACTTTTAATGTCTTTAAGGGATGCATTGATTCTTTGAGCCTTCCTCGACAAAATGTATAGATACTTTATTCTGTATGTATCGATACTTTTATCCTAGTACTTAAATTTCTCAACTTTGACCATTAATGCAACATTTGCATTATAAAATTAACAATGTATAATTATATTTTAAATTGATCAAAGTACAATCAATGTATTTTCATTTCAATTGTAAGTATATCCTAAATAAACAACACAAATTCGTTTACTAAATCATTCATCAATCAAATAACGTAATCCAATTAGCAAAAACGTCAATTTAACAACTTAATTCAATTTATTAACATAATCAATTAAATAATTTGTTCATCAATAAAAATATATATTCATTATTAATATCATAAAAAAGAGTTTCGTAGTGATAATTTTAAGACATATTGATCAACAATTTACAAATATATTAACTTTAAGATTTTGATATTTTATAAATCTTTACTAAATTTTAGCAGGTTGATGGTGATGAAGCACCTAAGAAAAAGGAGGAATCATACTGACAAACTAAGACATTGGTGAATGCCTCAAAATTGATAACAAAAAATCACCCAATGTCCTATTAAATGGGTGAATAAAAAAGAAACCGGTACACGAGAAATTGAAGTGTGTAAGCTTTCATTTTCGATTGGAAAAAGTATAAAAATGATGTCTTATTCTTGATAGGTTACCACTTACGAGATATACAAAATATGATATTAATCTGTACTTGGGATTAATTATCCAAATTTGTCGCATTACAAAAGGAACACCGAAAAAATATGAGATTTTATAGAACAGGTGGATGAATTCTTTTCAAAAAGGTTCATTAAGTAGTGGAAAAGTACTTATGCACTTTCAGTAATGTTAATCCTTTAAAAGATTGGTAGTTAGTGGGGTGTGTGTAGATAGTGGAGCAAACAATAAAAAAAAACATTCAAGATCAAAGGTGGGTATATAAATGGATGGATGATGATGCTTTACAGTTTAGTGGGGTGTGTGTAGATAGTGGAGCACATTTATATGGCTTATATTGAAATCATTTTTTTTAAATTTGTTGTAGTATATTTTGATAATATATTAATATATAATTGAGATGAAGAGAGTAACCTAGTGCACCTGAGGGAGGTTTCCAAGGCAGTTAGGCAAAATAAATTGTTTGTTAATTTTAAAAAAAATATAGTTTTATGTCACAAAGTTGGTATTTTTTAGGTTTTTAGTTGGTGTTAATAGGATTAAAGTTGATTAGTCTAAGGAATAAACAACTCGAAAATGGCCCATACCTAAGATAGTGAGCCGAAAAAGAAATTTCCTTGTGTTGGCTATCTTTTATCGAAGATTCATTAAAAATTTTAGCACTACTGTAACACCTGTTACTAAGAGTATGTTTGGTTAGGCTTTTTTTCAGCTTAAAAGTTAAAAAAAAGCTCTTGTAAAAAATAAGAGTTTAAAAATTTAAGATAAAACTGTTTGGTAAATACTTTATAAAAAACCATTTTTTAGTACTTTTTATAAATAAGTTGTTTGACAAAACAATTTAAATAAGCTCTATTTTTAGTTAAAATTACCATAAAGGGTATAACATATATTTGATATCAATTAAAATAAAATTAGTTATTTTACATATTTTAATGATGCACAATAAATCATCAGACCTTAATTATATTTATAAATAATTATATTATTTATGTAATTATAATATATGTTTTTAAATATATTTATTTTAAAATAGTCAAATCGTTCTTTTTGTTTAGAAGTATCTTAATATTTTAATACAAATTCAAATTCAATGTGTTGGAATAATATTAAAATTAATGATTAATGTATAAAATTAAAATCTAAAACATTAAATAAAAGAAAAGATTATTGTTATATTTAATAAAAGTTTATATTAAATTACAAAGGTAAATAGACTTTAAAACATAGCAACAAAATAATAATTAATAAATAACTCATATATCATTTATTTTTCATCAATATAGCTGTTATTTGGTTGCAAATTCTATTCATGTAGCCACCATCTGAAACTCTTCTATAGGCAGGTGTACTAATTTCATCTTCCATTGCTATTTCGTCTTGAATCTTAGGAGTATAATTAGGATTATGATCGTATCTGGCGAACTCCTCATTGTTACCATTATTTCTAATAAAGTTATGAAGTGCTATTGTTGCAACAATTATCTTCTCTTGTTTCACCAATGAAAATGGCTTCATATCACGTAAAATATGCCACCTATTCTTTCAAAATCCAATGGTTCGTTCAATGATATTTCTCAAAGAAGAATGTGCATAGTTAAATACTTCTTCTTCACCTTGTGGCTGACTACAACCTGTAAAATCAGGAATGTGATACCTTTTTCCTTTGTAGGGTGCTAGAAAGCTTTTTGTATTAGGGTATCCAGCATCAACTACATAATACTTACTTATAAAAAATGTAATTACCTTATTAATTAGTCATTAAAAAAATTAATAGTATATTTATACAAAATACAAATGAAATTACATCATTCTCTATATAATACAAATAAAAATCTTACCTTCAGGGGGATGAGGAAACACATTTCTCATTTCTTCAAGTACAGTGAAAAGTATACGATTGTCATGTGCAGTGCCAGGCCAACCAACAACAACAAAAGTGAATATCATGTCAAAATTGTAGACTAACATTACATTATGTGTCGGATACCCCTTTCGACCAATAAAACGAATTTGATCATTGGAAGGAGGAAAAACTGGAACATGTGTTCCATCTATAGCACCAATGCATCCTTCAAAATAAGGCCAATATCTAGGATCATTTTTAATTTTGGATGGAACTTCTCGAAAGTGAAAGTCTGAAGGCTTGATAATCTCATTACCTAGAAGACATAAACTATCTAACACTTCAGTAAACTTTCTACTCACAGTCTCTCCCGAGTGTCCAAATTTATTTTGGACATTATGATTTGTTTCACTATGTCTACTGGTCCAAAGAAATATAGCAATGGCCTCCAATTCTGTCATTTCTTTAGATGGACGTAACCATCCCTTATTCTTCAATAAACCTATAAGTTTTAACACAGTATGTGATTTCATCTTAAACATTCTATAACTTTCACTAGGAGTATTAATTGTATCCCGAACCCAGTTCCATCCACCAGAATAATTAAATCTATTACCTTGTTTTAATAGGTACTTCATGTAATAAACAGCTACAGTAGCAATATCTCCATAAATTTTTTGATAATACTTTGCACATTTCCTTCTTTTTACAACTCGCCCTAGTGATCGAAAGTCATTGGAAGTCATCTGTCTGACAATAAACACTTAAGTATAAATCTAAAAATTAATACAAATATATCAATATAGTACAAATGATACCCTTTAAAATAAATATAGAATAGATATACAACAATAAACACAAAGACATAAAAATTATCAACACGATCTTCAAACATTAATCTGATTACACATAATAACGAACTCCTTCAAATATCAATTCAATTACTTGTAAAATAAATAACACAAATATAAAGAAAGAATAGTCCTATGTTCAATGTGTGAATAGCAAACCGTATCCTAACTTATCAACCACTCTAACTAGAGTTTTTCTCTAAATTATACTTATACATAATCCAATCTAACTGGTTACTTTTTTCTAATAGAGACATAAGAACAATTCTCATTTGCTCAGATGCAAAATATTCTAATGCCCAAGTAAATTGATCTTGATTTAATGCTCCCTCATTTTTCAAAGACTCCAATAATTTAATGCAATTCGGAATAGAGTATTGTCCATTAACGTTCGATGTCAATGAAATTTCAACAGATTCAATTGCATTGTGACTTTCTGCTGCATCAGCTATTCGTTCCAATGATCGTATCATACTTGTTGTAGTTCCAACCTTTGTCTTATATTTTGTTATCTTTTTTCCAATTTCTTCATGCACTATTCTCTTTCCTCTTGAGTTGAGAGTCTGATATAGGGATAAAATCTTCATCAATATTAAGGTCTTCCTTGTCAAATTCATCACAATCTTGTATCGTGGTTGGAGTTACATTTGTGTCACTATCTTCAACTGGTATATTCATGGTTGGTGCGACTGTATCCCCATATATGAACTCCAAATCATCTTGATATTCTAACCCTTGATAACAAAATTTGGTATATTTGGGATTAGCCTGCAAAAAATCAAAGATAAGTTAATTTATTATTACAAACCTAATCTCTATGATGTTAATTTACCTTAGCAAAAATATCAAATTAAAATAATTACCTTTATTTTTGCTTCCCACCATGTGGCATTAGCTTCAATGGTTCGAGTTTGATGGTTCCATCCCAATCTTATTTCTTTTCCTTTTAATTGTTTCCATAAAGTCCATTCATTCCTTAGACTATACATTTTATTCTTCAACTGCTTTTGGATATAGTTCTTGTTAGCATGGGTATTAAAATAGTCTACTACAACTTTCCATCTCTTAACTCTAAATGAAATTCCTAGTTTTCCACTCCTATGAATCTCGTCAACACAAGCTTTAAGTAATATACCAATAGTATTGTAATCCCATTTTGCACTATATTTTTGTTTTTCAGAAATTTCAGAACTAAGTGGATGTATTTCTTTGCTAGCCATAAACTGCAAGTGAATAATACCAATATTATTAAGGACCTAGAATATAATTAAGTTCAGTTTCTTTTTTAAAATAAACCTCAACATAATTTAAAAAATTAAAATTGTTGGTGATAATATTTAAACTATGATGCATTATCATACTGGAAACATATTTCAGGCCTAATTATATAATATTGGAAACATGTATCATATAATTAAACTGTGATGAATCTAATACTCGAAACATGTATATCTAAATTCAATGCTAGTACCTTGTTATCATTCTTCTGTTTCGTTATATTACAAACAGAGACTTTATAATCCAATATGATCAAAATAAAAACCAGCAAATGGAGAAACACAAACTAATTCTTTTTCAAGCCTAATATAAATTATAATTATCATGAAAGAAAATCTCATAAAATAATTTCAGAAAATACAAAAACTAAGTCAAGATGACACAGTAATCAAGTCCCATGGAACAATATTTAACATATTAAATCAAGTCCCCTGGAAATACTTAACATATTTCTAGGCCTAATTATATAATATTTAACTGTTTAATATTTAAACTGTGATGATTCTAATATTGGAAACATATATCTGGATTCAATGCCAGTACCTTGTTATCATTCTTTTGTTTCATTATTCATCTTTGATTGAATTAACAACTTATGGTGCATATATTTGATTATTAGGGCTTTAAGTGATAATAATTATGATTAGCGGGATAATATTCTTTCTCTATAACTGGTAAATATTAGGAAGCAAATTTGTTTTCAATCATGTGGTAGTTTGTCATCTTCCTTTTTTGGATGAGCTATAAATAGCTGGGGTTTTATGGCAATAATGGCTTCAACAAAGGGACAGTGTGATGTAGGCAGAGATTAATTGAAAAATCGGGGAAAGATAAATCTAGTTGAGGTCATGGGTTCTTGCCATCTAGATTTTTGAAGAATTGTTTGGAGAATGACAGCAGGCTGGTAGTAGATGAGCTCTGAACTATCTCTTTGTTAGAACTTGGTTTATTTGATGAGCTGCAGTAGGTTAATCTAAGTGAAGATAAAATGATTTTAAAAAAAACATTTTTCATGTTTGAACTTATGGAGTATGAAAAATTATGTTAGGAGATTTTAGAGGGTAGCAATGGCATTACTAATACAGGGTATCGACTGTGTTTTTGTTGAAATGAATATGCAATCAACATTTGAAATAAATGAACTCTGTTTTTTATCTATTTCTTCTGGAGTGATTTTTTTATATTACAAACACATCAACACTCAAAACAAACAAGTGAACAGTTGATCCACTAACAGCTACAGAAATCTTGTTTGGAAATCTCTCCATTGCCTGAGAAACAGGCAAACCTCCAAAGCTATGATCAACAACAACACTATGTCATGCTTAGAACCAGATAGAACTTCCATAAAATCCATCAATGGCGTAAAGAAATCTGATATTGATTTCACATTTTAAGCTTGTTGGGGTTCAACACCAGAAGCAAATAAATCAATTTGCAGTAACCCTGTGCCTTGATGATTTCATCAAAGTCACAAGCTTAAACCAAGACCAGACTCTGTGGCAAGAACCATGAACTAAGACAAAATGTTTGGTAGGAAGAAGCACTAATGGATGAAGAATGGATTGATTGGATGTTAAATGAAAGAAGATGAAGAGACAAATCAAGATGGATAGCAGACGCAACTGGGTTTCATTCATTTTCGTAGTTTCGGCTTTCTTTCTATGGACAGAATGGAATGGATACAAACAAGACCAGTGCTAATTATCTTTATTTATTTAACCCGTGTACAGTTTTTCCCCCTCATTATATTTAACTCTTTTAAATAAATCAAAGATTCTTTTCAAACAAATAAATAAATCAAAGATCATCCTCACAGACTTTTGATGTTAAAATCACATAATTTAAAATCTGATGCATTATCGTTCTGTAAACATATTTCCAGATTATAAATAGAATGAAATACCAAAAAGTTAATGAAAATATATATCTAAACTTAACTCCAGTACCTTCTTATCATTATTCTGTTTCATTATATTACAAAGAGAGACTTTATAATACAACATGATCAAATCAAAAAACCAGCAAATGGAGAAACACAAATTAATTCTATTTTAAGCCCAATATAAATTACAAAATTGACAAGAAGAAAATAAATTAAAAAAAGATTAATAAAAAGGTAGAACATTTATACAAAGATCATAATTTTTAACCTAAAAAAAAAGAAAAAGAAAAAGAAAAAGAAAGCAGAGTACTTACTAACAAGAGACTGGTGATCAATGAAGATGATAAAAAACAAAGCCAAACGATTTAGTGTCTTTAAATAATACGCTAAAACGTATCCTTTTTCTTTTAATTTATTTGTTGTTAGAGTTTTGGAAGATAGTGTTTTTAATTACAGATAATAATAAAAATATAATTTTTTTAATGAATTAAAAGTAACTTAAAAAATTTATAACTTCTTAAAAAGATAAACAAAAGTTTCTCATTTTTTTTTTATCTTTATCCGTGTTATAGTGTTAGTAGAAAATAGTAATGAAATAATTTCATAACATTTACCAAACTATGAATTTTATGTAAAGTGTGTTGATTAAAAAAGATTATTTTATAAACTATTGTTAATATAATTAAAATTTTTATTTTAGATTTAAAAAACAAAATTATCATCTATTTATATAACAATGAAATAAATTACTTAAAAATATAATATTTTAAAATTGGGGTTAATTATGTTATATTCTATTTTTTAAAATAAAAATATTTTGATTATTTTATTATTTAAAGATATTTTCGTTATTTTTATAAATTACGTATGGTTAACCAATATAAAATATAATATCAAAATTTAATATATGATTTACAGAATTTAGGTAATAAATAATTAAATTTAAAAAAAAATTCATAAAAAACTTCGACGAGCATTTAAATTTTAGAACTAAATTCTTATTAATAAAGAAGAGCAATTGATGAACAACCTTTTGTTATTAAAGAGGATTAAGAGAAAATCAAATAGAAAGAAATCAGCGTAAAATCGAATGTCGAATGAGGGATAAAACTGTGCAAGAAACAGAGGAATATGGGAATCGAAACGGGCAAAGACGATGCTAAGAGTGACAGGGCCAAACCGACCTAAAATGCTGCCCCCTAATCGGCATTAGACTTAGCGTCAAATAGGGCCAGCAGGGGGGGATCGATGTCAGGGTGCTGGTCAGGTCATCGAATTCCTCCCTTTGGCAATGAACGACACCATATTACAAAATGACCCCTAAGAATTGTCCTTTACACTCTTTCTAAAATTTTCTTTCTCTTCTCTTTTCTTAAAATAGTTCAAGAGCAATAAAATAACTTCCCAATGCAATATAAATAAACAGTCAGACCCTTAAATCAACACTTTCTTCTTTCTTTTTTTCTTTTTCCGTCCATTCCTCTCAATTCCAGCACTTCCCCTTCCCCTCTGTATCAAATTTCTCCATTTTTCTTTCAAATTTTTGCTAAGAATCATCACTAGTCAACATCGTTTATCTTCTAGGAGCATTATTTTTATGATAAGAATGAGTATCCGTGTGGAAGCTAAATTAGAGTTTCATATTGATAACAGATTTTCACTAATCGATCAAAATCAAAGTTTCCTACGTTAAAACTAACCCATTAATGAATTTATTAATACTTTTTTAGCGTTATTTTTCATATTTGAACAAATTTGAAAATTTAAGGTTATTGTGAAACAAGATTTTATAAATTTTAACTTAATTTTAATAAACTGATGATTTATTTTAGATTAAATTGTAAGAAATTGGTATTGAGTTTATGAAAATCAAAGTAGATAGTAAATAGATCATTGTATAGTTAAAGCTTTTCTGTTTATTCAAAAATTTTAAATATGATTCGAATTATTTAGTTAATATGCATGAAATTAAAGTTAGAAGTATATAATTTAAGATTGAATGAGAAGAAATTAGCAAGTTTTTTGATAATATGAAAGTTTGCTGAGAATTGAAAATAAATTAATGGATGTGGCTATAAATTGGTTGTGGGATTTCGTTGATGGAAACCAGATAAATGGTCGAAAGCGAATTTAGTAAAGAATAGTTGTCGATTAAAAAATCCGAGAACTTTATTTATGATTTTTGTGTATAGGTTATATATCATTATTATTTGAGGTATAAAGATTAATGTAAATATTGGTATATATAATCAGGAATCAAACACTCAAGAGGAGCCTGATCGAAACGAAGGATTATAAGTAATGTATACCCTCCTTACGTGTGAGTGGATCATTTTCTAATTGTTTTTCATTTCTTTTATAATGTTTATCAAAACTTAAATACTTCTAATGTATTAAGAAGTTAAAAAAAATGATTTTATGATTTATATTTTAATTTAATATTAAATTATGATTTATTTTTATAAATGATTATGGCATATACTCTTTTTGATGAGAATTGAGGCTAGAAAGCTTAATGTGATTTAACATGTTGATATTGACAATTATTTCGACATATCTATATAGAGATGGCAAATGGGCTCGATCATGGGCTTGACACATAAATAATGTTAAGTTGTTAACCTAATTAGTGAATAGTGATCATGCCTAACCAAGAGATTAAGCTTACGAGTCAGGTTTGGTATGAGCTCAAATCCAAATCGAAGCCTAGTATAAATCGTGTCAATCTTGGTCCGTTATGTGAACAATGTCAAACCTGACACGTGAATAATAATAATTATTTGGTTAAAAATCTTGACGACACGTGGAGGTCTCTCAGCTAAACGTCTGTCACCTCGATCCCTGTAACAGTGTCA
Source organism: Trichilia minutiflora (assembly GCA_035590515.1). NCBI lineage: Eukaryota > Viridiplantae > Streptophyta > Magnoliopsida > Sapindales > Meliaceae > Trichilia > Trichilia minutiflora. The sequence continues at coordinate 5,363 of JAVXUL010099353.1, read as the reverse complement.
CCTGACTACTTGCCTCTTAGGGACCCTGATTACCCATCACCCGGGCTCCCTGACTCATGTCCCTCAGGTCCTTGACTATCCACCATCCAGACTCCCTGACTCATGCCCCTCAAGAACCTGATCGTCCACCACCGGCTTCCCAAGGACCCTGACCATCCGCCTCTCAAGAACCTTACTGTCCATCACCTAAGCTCCCTTGTCCATTATCTCCCGGGAAAGCCTGACTCATCACCAGCCCTTGGAGATCATCAAAAATAAAAATGATTAATGATCAAGGACCTTACGGTGAGAAGCGTCATCCTAATAAATTTAAAACATCTATCCCATCTCCCGCCACATTTTAAAAGGTTTGACAGCATCAAGTTTGATGGATGTCACTTCTCTTAAATAAAAAACGGTTGCCACACTGTTCCAAAGCAGAGCGTCCCATCATTCCCATTCTTCGATGCCAAATCACTTCACTCACATCCCAATGACCCTATATAAAGAGGCAAAATCAACAAGTAAAGGGTTCGAATTCATTTTTTCTTCCACTTTATATTTTACTTGAGCTCTTTGTTTCTTTTCTTTCTTTCATTTTCCAAAATTATTTGCTCCATCTTTCACTTTTTTGTTGACTTAGACATCAGAGTTTTTTTATCGGGAATCTCAACATACGTGACTCCTAGTGTGTTATCATCTTACAAGGATTTGGAGGTGAGACTTTGTAAGGGAGGATCCGATCATCAACCATCTTCAGTGAGGATCCGGTGATGCTACAGTCATATTCATATTCACACCTCAACAGTTGACGCCGTCTGTGGGAATCGAACAAAAAACCACTTACAAAATCATTCAGCGAAAAAGAAAGAAGTGAGAGCAATCCAGAAAACTTTGCGGTAATTTAAACTTCGAAAAATTGACAAATCAGAAAAAGGGAACGGAGGAATCTAGTTCTAACGAAAGCACTATATGCAATGGTGGAAAGGCCCTGTTTGAACGTGAAAAATGCGTTGTCCCTCCCACCGCGGGTGGATCCTGATTAGAGGATGACCACCTGACCATACTAATAATGAATAAGGCGAACAAGCTAGAGAGAAAGCTTATGGAGATTAGACAATGGATAGCGGGAGAGTCTACTCGCCCGAGAGAGTTGAGAGTACCACACCCTCTGAAAAGGTAAGAGAATCAAGTCCCAAGCGACAGTGATACTCTAAGGGGATCAGTCGAGATTGAAGACTGAGTACCTGGCACCTGACTGACTATTTTATAGAAGGGAAAGGCTAAGGTGATCGAAAAAGTAGTAGAGGAACCTCCTGCCTTTTCAGGCCTCAATACTCCCTTTAAAATTTATGAAGGGCATGATAGGAGAAAGAATGATAGCAATAGAGGCTATGATGCAGTGAGTGGGACCAGGACGAGGCACGGTCTGACTTTCACTGATATGAGATGCTATTTCAATGAAAAGCATGCTCGAGAGAAAGAGGTTGTTACAGTTGTTAGCATAAAAGAGGTAAAGAAATGTGTTCGAAAGATGTTATATGAAATGAAGGGTAAAGAGGGAGTCGAGTTAGGAGAAAACCCGAGAACTGATAATGTCCGCCCTTTTACGTTCACCTCTCCTTTCACCAAGGAAACCTTGGAGTTCCGTCTTCTTAGGAAGTTTAAAATGCCGCAGCTGCCCCCTTATATTGGAAAATCTGATCCGTCCTTACACCTGAACATATTCTGGGAAATGATGCTGATCTAAAGACTGACTGACCAGCAGATGTGCCGGCCCTTCCCTTTAACATTAGAAAGACCTGTTCGGTGTTGGTTTAAGAATTTGTTGCTAGCCTGCATCGGTAGTTTCACTCAATTGGCAACGAACTTCAAAAATGAATTTCAGGGAGTTATGACAACAAGTCGTAACCTGAGCACTCTATTATCAGTACGTCAGGAGCTCGAAGAAACTCTAAAGAGTTTTGTGAGAAGGTACCATGAGGAAGTCATGGAGTTGGGCGTATACCACCCCTCTGGCGTTGGAAGGTTTGAAGAGAGATCTAAGGATGGAAAGGGCCTAGTACGCCATCCACCGACAGACAGTGGATTCTTATGAGGTAGCCTGAAGCGAGCTGCTTAATAAAATTGACATAGAAGGAAAGATGCTCCTAAGGTTGAGAGAGGAGGGTCAGGCTATTCTAACCAAAAGAGAACAGCACCCAGTTACTCAGCAAAGGAAAAAAAGGGACCGCTATGAGAACCCCAGGCATGACAAAAGAGACGGGGGCTAGAAAAGGCCTCTCCCTAAAATAAGAAGGGATGAGAAGCCCCTCAGATTCCAACAGGCAAGGGATCACGTGAGGAGGGTGACTCAAGTAGCCACCCATAACTCCACGCCCCTCAAAGCCCCTTTGTTTGAAGTATATGAAGACGCTCAGTATAGAGGATTGCTAGCACCCCAAACCCAAAATATAAAGGCCAAAGTGACTAGGAAGACTAAGGGAAAGTTCTGTGAATATCACGGGGAGAAAGGTCACACTACGGATCAATATGATGACCTACAAGCCTAGATCGAGGTATGTATCAAGAATAATTACCTCACCCATTATATCGCAGATTGCCAGTTGAATACCCTAGGTACGGGACGACACCCTGAGGATGATAGATCCTCGAGACTTGACCAGGGTATCCTAGTCATCTCAGGTGGACCTACCCTGACAGCATTATCAAATAATGCGAGCAAGAATTATGCGCACTACTCCCTACCCAAACATTCATCAGATACGCACGTGATGAACGTGCGTACTGACAAAAGATCAAGGATTTCTACCATCCCTATTTTATTTACCGATGAGGATGAAGTTAGAGTACACTACTCATATGGTGATGCGTTGGTAGTGGCCATAGGGAGAGTATCCAAGCAAGTCAGTTAGATTTTGATCGATACGAAAAGTTCAGTGGACATTATCTTCAAAGATACCCTGAACTACCTAGGCATAGAGGATTTAGAGTTGTCCTAGGCTAACTCAGCTCTATACGAATTCGAAGACTCTTGTATTATTCCCTTAGGATCAGTATAGTTGCCCATGACTATAGATGACAAGCCTTATCAACTGACGATTATGGTGCACTTCCAGGTAGTAGATCTAAAGATCCCCTACTCTGTAATCTTGAGAAGACCTTTCCTTCAAAATACCAAAGCGGTGGAAAGCGTGCACTACCTAAAGTTAAAATTCTGAGTCAGAGACTGGATCAGGATTGTCAGAGGTAATCAAAGGGAAGCAAGATCCTGCTTCACCACCTTTGCTTGGAAAACGTACTATATCTAAGGAGAGCCCTTAGAAACAACTGCCAAGGCACAAAGGGGACCAGCCCCCTCTGATATGGAAAAGACTGACATACAAGTGGCATCCTTCCCCTCGATGATACTATAGGAGGAGGTATACCCCGAAGTCTAATTTTGAAATCGGTAAAGGTCCTGAAAAGCGTGACAATTAATGGGTGACACCCTAACAAAATGATCCGGGTGGATAGTCAGCTGACCCCTAACCTAAAGTAGGCCGTAATTGCAACCTTAAAACAGAACAAAGATGTATTCGCTTAGAGTCATGAAGATATGCTAGGGATAGATGCAGATGCCATAATTCATCTTTAGGTCATTAATCCCGCCCATAAGTCGGTTCGACAAAAGAGGAGAGTTTTTAACATGGAGAGGCAGAAAGCCATCCAGGCGAAAGTTGATAAACTACTCAAAACAGGGTTCATCAAAGAAACTAAGTACGCCGACTGACTGATAAATGTGGTACTAGTGAAGAAAGTCAATGGGAGCTGGCATATGTGCCTCAATTTCACCAACCTCAACAAAGCCTGTTCTAAAGATAGTTTCCTCCTGCCTCAGGTCGACCAATTGGTTGATTCCACTGTCGAACACAAATTGCTAAGCTTTATGGACGCCTTCTCAGAATACAATCAGATACCCATACATCCTTCTGACCCAGACAAGATAGCCTTCATTACAGATCAGGGGTTGTATTGTTACAAGGTGATGTCCTTCGAATTGAAGAACGTCGGGGCCACTTTTCAAAGGCTTGTAAATAAAGTGTTCAAGCCACTGATTGAAAGTTCCATGGAGGTCTATATGGATGACATGATTGTAAAATCCGCCAAGGCCAAAGATCATACTCTTCACCTAGAGCAAGCATTCTCCCTCCTCAAATAATACAACTTGAGGCTCAATCCCTATAAGTGCGCATTTGGTGTCAAGTCTGAAAAGTTTTTAAATTTCATGATTAGTGAATGATGGATCAAGGCTAACCCGATAAAGGTACGAACCATAATAGACTTGAGAGTCCCCAGGACCTTGAAAGAATTACAAAGCATGACTGGAAGGTTAGCGGTGCTCAATTGTTTCATCTCTAAATTCACTGACAAGTGTTTTTCTTTTTTCAGGACCGTGAGGAAAGACAAGGGTATGAAATGGGACGAAGAGTGTGAATATTCATTTCAATAACTCAAGGTTTACTTCGCTTCAGTCTCGTATCTGGTCAGCCCATTGTTGGAAGAGATGCTGTATCTCTACCTCGCGGTCAGCCAATACGCTGTCAGTTCAGTGCTGGTAAGGGAAGATCATCAGAAAACATAAAGGCCCATCTATTATACCAGCAAGGCATTGTTGGATGCCGAGACCTGATATGCAGAACCTGAGAAGCTGGCACTGGCACTCATCGTAGCAGCCAAAAAACTGCGCCCCTACTTCCAGGATCATGAAATAACTGTGCTCACTGATCAGTCACTCAGACATATTCTTCATCAGCCTGACTTATCGGGAAGGCTGGTCAACTGATCGATAGAGCTTAGTGAATTTGACATCAAGTTCCAGTCACAAAGAGCTATCAAGGGACAGGCACTGACAGATTTCGTAGCTGAGCACGCGATTGAAGAAATCCTGACTGTCTCGTATCAGGATGAAAACCAATTAAACTTCATGGGAGCAGACCAGCCCAATCTCGGGAATCCTCCCTTCTGGCGTCTATCCATCGATGGGTTAGCATGCATTAGTGGAGGCAGAGCAGGCGTTATCTTAGTCAGCCCCAAAGGAGAGGAGGTTATGTATACTTTTAGATTTTCTTTTCCTGTTACTAATAACGAAGCAGAATATGAAGCTTTGTTGGCAAGACTAAGGACTATATTAAAGATCAGGGTACGCGTTCTCATGGCCAACAGTGACTCCAGCTCTTGGTAAACCATATGAATGGTACTTACCAAGCCCGAGAGGAGAACACGAGGGCTTACCTTTTAAGGGCCCAAGAGTTAATCAGCAGATTTGTAATATCTCGGTCCGATGAGGGCGGGACGTGGCGTTGGGGCGAGGAAGCCTGAGTAAGGAACGGCTTCTGGCAGGC
>JAVXUL010099343.1:0-20313 GCA_035590515.1 Trichilia minutiflora | reverse complement strand
ATACGGGTGTCACAAATCTACCCCCTTAAAAGAATTTTGTCCTCAAAATTCAACATACCTTAGTACTGGAAGAGATAAGGGTATTGCTATCGCATTTAACTTTCGGGTTCTCATGTTATCTCCTCAACAACATCACTCCATAAAATCTTAATCATAGGGATGACTTTACTCCTCAATATCCGCTCCTGACGATCAAGTATAGTAACTGGTTGAACTTCATACTTCAAATCCTCTCTCAAATCAAAAGAAGGCACACCAATAACATGAGAAGGATCAGGCATGTACTTCTTTAACATGAATACATGAAAAACATCATGTATCCTTTACATTTCTGGCGGTAGCTCCAACCTATATGCTACTGGACTAATCCGCTTAATAACTCTGAAAGGTCCAATAAACCTCGGGTGAAGCTTTCCTCGATTTCGAAATCTAATCACTCCCTTCTAGGGTGATACCTTCAAAAACACTTGTTCACCTATATTAAACTCTAGATCCCTTTGAGGGTGATACAGGTACATATCAATAAATAAAAATGCTCATCTAGATAGAATCTGTAGGGATCAAACCATCCCAAAATATAAATCAAATATTAATTACAAATCTATTTGCAAATCACAAAGTCTCATTAACAAGAGAAAATGAAACGTAACCACCAATGGACTAAGGACCTTGCAGGGTGAGTCGACATAGCTTATACCTGAAGCCTTCAACTGATGGAGCGATCACCACCTAACCAAAAATCACAACCTCTCGCTTACCCTGAAAATGGAGAGTGAGGGCAGTGAGTATACGGAAGTATACTCCATGAGTGAACAATAATAAACAAGTAATTGGTGTGTAGCTCATATAATAACAAAGAATAACTAAGAACATTTCTAACTGTATAATGAAAAACATTTCTTTCAAAACCAACTTCAAAACATATATCGAAAAATGGTGGGTTAGCTGCCTTTCTCGGAGATTCCCTGGCCTTGGGCATCCCGAGACCGTCATTGGTTTTGTATGCAAATAAAACATGCTATTTTATTAAAAAATACATTTAAATGCAAGAAATAAAACATGCAAGGTTTTTTTGAAAATATGCCCAACACTGACGTTTGCCTCGAGCAGCCATGGGGTGACGTCCGTGACTAACTCGACGAGACTCACAGGTGGATGTATCACATCTCCATCACAACATCTCAATCAATACATATCAATTCCACCTGTGCAGTCTCCACTCACCTAGGTGACCTCTCTCCCATGCCAACCCTAGGCTACCGCATAAAACTCACCTGGGGGTCCACATCCCAGTGAACTCTCCCCCAGGCTACCACTCTGTAGTTACAGTAAATAACAGGCTCTTATGGCCATTATCACCGATATGCAATAGATATATAAAATCTGACCCTCTGGCCTATCGTCATATAATCACAAAACATGGCCTACTAACTGTATCATAATATAGCAAACACGAAAACTGACCCACTGGCCACATCACCATCATGAAATCATATATACAAAATCAAACCACATCAAGTAACATATATTCATTTCCACAACATAGGGAATCATAAACAAAATCATTTAAAATATTTACCAATCAATATATTTAAGAAAAATAGGATTTTAAATATATAATAAATCAAAATAAGTCCATTCACTACTTAGGGAGGGTATACACTCCCTAGTTTCTCTCGTTCCTAGGTGTGTCACATGGATACCTCGCTCGCGTATCATCGCCTACACACAAGTATCCAAAACTAAATCAATATACATTCCAAAATACGAATGAGACTCAAAGGTGTGCAATGCATGCTAAACTGGGTTTCTTAAAATCGGGCGATACGCGAAATCGATTAAACTCTCATTATTCACCCAACTATCCATTCATTGCTACCACATACCCACATTGTAGCTAAACTAGCGTATTTCGACAAGATTTTGCAATTTAGACAAATAGACCCCACACATTCGTCAGAACAGTAACTCCGATTACTGTTTACATTTGACCAAAATCTTTGAATTCATATTTTTAACTTCCTACGACTCTCTCAACTTCACTACAACCCAAATAACATATGAAACTTAAATGTACACGATAAATCTAGTCAAAAGCTATACGAATGCACAGTAAAACCCATACAAACGAAAGTTGATAAAATACGAAATGAAATATACAGATAGGTTAGAAATGGAGCTACGAACCTCGTGGTATAGTCGGTTTTCCTCGATTTAGCTTAGAAGTCAGAAAACCCCAATCTTTTTCTTCGAAACCCTAGCTCCTCTTTTCGTTCTCTGCTCATCTATCGCCAAATTAACACTTTCAGGTTGTTGGACGCGAGGAATGTCATCGACAGGCGAAGAGAAATCGAAAATGTGATAAGAATTTGGGTGGTGGCTGAAAAGGATAGAGGAGAGAATGATAGGAGAAGACAGAGAAGAGAAGAGGTAGAAAACAACGTGAAATCTGATCCCAGGCCTCTATTTATAAAAAAAAGATAAAATTATCATTTTACCCTTAAGAAATACAAAGCAGAATCTTCTAGAAGTGAATAAAATCGTCATTTCACATCGATTCAATCGAACGAATCGGGGGATTCATTCGAACGAATATAAATTCGATCGAATGAATTGTGCTTTGGTCGAACAATTCTAGCATTTTCAAAGCCAGAAAACTCTTTCAAATTTCATTCGAACGATCCTCCATTCGTTCGAATGACACCATCGATTCGGTTGGATGAATCACCATTCGGTCAAACGAATTTTGGTACCTCTGAAGTTAGAGAGCTCCTCCAAATTTCGTTCGAACGAAATATTCTATTCGTTCGGATGAATCAGGATCCAGACATTCATTCGAATGATTCGACCCATTCGTTCGAATGAATTGCACATTTTCTCTCAAATCTTTCTCTTAGTTAGAAAATATCATTGTTGTCCCACTCAAAATAAAACGGTATACGTTGAGGTCCCTACATTTATGACCCCAAAACTCTATCTTAACCAATCAAATTTTTGAACTGAGTTACGGAATCATGCTCACACGTACACGGCATACGGGATAGATGTAAATGTATGAACAAAAAATGTGTGAAATTATAAATATACCCCTAAGATATAAACACGAGTGTCACATATATAATCTCATAGCATCCATAATACTTATCTGATAAAGCATTTTTATGTCATATCATAACAACATACATACTAAGCCATTGCATAATGCATTTCTTAATTATAACATACTAACATTCATACTAGGACTATCTTATAACATTCTTCTAATCCTATCGTACAAACATACATACTCAAACTAATTCATAAAGCTTTGCTAATCCTATAATACTAACATGCATACTAGCTCCATCTCATAAGGTTTGTCTAATCAAAATATTCTGGCATACACACTAACCATAACTCATAAGGCATTGGTTAATCATACTGATCTAATGCATATACTAACTCATAGTTACCATCTCATAATTATACATACATATATATATATATATATCCTGTATAAAGAATCTATATCCTAAAACATCTCTCGTGTGCTCATTACTATGATTGTATTCCATTTATATCCATATAAACATAAACATAGCATAAAAAAACATCGAGAACATATGCTTTCTTTCACACACTCTTAAACATATTACAGCATCCTCAATCTTGTATACATATGTATCTATTTAAGCATAGCTTCAAATTTGTAGTTAAAACATAATTGTTTATACTGACAAGTAAAAAGTTTTAGAAAACTCTCAACATACTTAAGAATCTTGAATTCCTATCTATATATATATACATATACGCATCTATAGTTTTGAAAACATAGGGAAATAATCAATTTCATTCATGTTTAAACATACTTAAGAATCTTGAATTCCTATATAGATATACATATACGCATATATAGTTTTGAAAACATAGGGAAAAAATCAATTTCATTCATGCTTAAACATACACACACACACACACACAAACTTTAAAAATAATTTAAAGAAATATAGTTAAATTTACTCATATAATTGACTGTCAAAAATCAGACAAAATTTGTATCAACATGAACTAAGCAGATGCTCCCTTGGTGTATCTATAACACAGATTTACTACTCATCGTCAAAAATCGAAACATGTAAATACGATTTTTAACTAAAACTTTAATATGTAATTAAGCCTTTGAATCCTATTTTCTTACAATTTACTGCTTAAATGATTAATTCTAACATCTGAATGCTACTCCCGATCTCAATTAATCCTAAACGACCTAATTGTAAAATTTTTTTGAAATAAATAGTAAATTATATAATTAACAGTAACTAAACTAAAAAAATATTTGAAATATGAAATTAAAGTCATAATAAAGCTAAGAATCTTATCAGAGTGTCAATTTAACCCTCGAAATCTTCATTCGTTGCAAATCGATGAAATTCTCTTTTGGTAAATAGTAACCCTTTTATGCTCCCGCTTGTTTTGCAGTCATTTTCTATGAAACAAAAAGTGTAAGTGGTAGAGGGTGTTGTGTACAAGTGTTTGGTAGCAAGAAACGGAAGATTAATCGATAGAAACTGATGGAAATTATAAATAGAGCTCACTGTGCATAGAACCTTTAAGACCCGATGACTACCACGTGAAAATGAAGCAAGGAATGAATGGTTTAGTCCTATTTTTATTCATATATAGATAATTGGCTTGGGAATAGATAGCAATAACCCTAAAAACATTAAAGAAATGAAGCTAAATGGGGTGAAAAGGAAATTTCTATACAAAATTAAAAGTCTGGCTCTAGTTCCAAACCTTAGAAGTCAAATCAGTGAAAAGACTGGTCACCAGTCATATACAGTGTACCAAAATTGGCCTAATGTCCGATACCGATTTGGGGTGGAGCCTAGGCCAGTTTGGTCCCTGATCTTATTTACTCTTCCCTTTACTATTTGGTTTTCTACCTTCTCATTTCTTGGCTTTGATTCTTTCTCATATAATCTTGTATTTGACTCAAATTTCTTTGTATAGATTATCTTTGAGTCCTTTATAAGTAGGAATAAATGGCTCGTCAATTGGATTTCTCGATCAATAGAAATTTATATTCAAAACTCGGATGCGCATTTAAGAACTTAATACTACTTTTCTCAAACTCAACCAATTTCATCAAAAACCTCTTAAAACACTTATTAAAGATCAATATAGTTTTATTAACCAATTACAACTCCCAAACATGTATTTTTGAAAAAATGAAAAAATTACCCTTCTTGAATAAAATAACCGAAATACCCGTAAGCTAAAATGCAGGGCATTACACAACTCCTAAGTTCAATCGATGATCCAAGGTCTTTGGAAGTACTGAGCAAGGTTTTCTCATACAATGTGTATACGTTTTTAGATTTTTCACAAAATCTGGCCCCACTGTAGAAGGTGAAATAGAATATGTAAGAAGAATTTTTATATCAGAAAGATGTTGTAAGGTCATAATTATATGTAATTGGCGTGTGGTCCTGCATCAGTGAGCAAAGAAGTTTTAAGTACCAATATAGAAACAGGGCATAGCATAGCTATCTAACTTTGGAAAGTACAATAATTTATAGGCTAACGGATGTAATCATACCAATAATGTGAGGGTTGATGATTGTTTCCAATTTGGATTATTGCTTCAAGAATATTTTAATAAGTAGACTATCTGAACAGAAGAAACTATAAGCTAAATCATGAAAAAGTATTGTACCAATGGCAATGAGCAAAAACAAATCGATCAGTTTGAGTCTCATATGTCTCCAATAACTTGCTGGCCTGAGAGATCATAGAAGTTTCTACTTGAAAAGCTAAGAAAGACAGTAGAAATAACATGCACAATAATGTTAAAAACTTCAATGGAATAAAGTGGCATTCAAAAGTGAGAATCTCATAATCATTTCCTCAAAACATAAATCATGTTTTTAGTATGCTGACAATTGAATATAAATAACTATTAAATTCCATTAATAAGAATTCAGTTATCCAAGTAACAATGTGTCTTAGAAACATTCAGTTTAGATTTCAGAATTTTCCTGAGCTGAAATACAAAAATTGATGTTTCTATTTTTGTCATTCTATCGCATTTTTCAATCTTATAGTTTTTACCTGATTTTAGGTTGCTCTATCTGCATCTTTAATTTTTGAAATTAATGGATATAAACATATGAGGTAATAATATGTGCTTATGGTATCTTTAGAAATTTTTCTTCTTTTCCTTCTTTTCCTTCTTATATGTATATGATTATGCTGAACATTGATAGTTGTCTCACTGTGCTTTTCTGTAGAGATAAAGAGATGGGACTATTGCCATTGTCATATGCATAATGTATTGTTGATTTGTCCAAGGTAGTGTTCATCAAAATCATCATTTGATAACTAGAGAAGCTTGGTTTATCCAAAATTTGATCGGTTGTCGAATCCGTCAAAAATAAAAATACCAACTCAGTCCTAAAAATAAATTTATAGATAGTGATGAGCAGGATCGTCTCCATAGGGAACGGATGAATTTTAAATCTTTCAAAAACCAAAAAATAAATCAACCAAATAAATAAATAAAATTGCAATAACTAAAAGAAAATAAAAACTAACGAAATTAATTAAATCAACAAAATTAAAAATAATGTAGAGGAGAAAAATCAAATATGTGGAGATCTAGTCCAAGGAATAATTTTCAGATTGGTTTGCGTGGATTGATCATTGAAACAAAGACGCTTTTTTTAACTTGATAAACCAGTTATAGTTACTAGTACGAGCTTGTGTAACCAATTTCTCTTTACGTGGTAAAACAATTAGGTCAAGCGGAATAATTGTTCTCTAACCAACAAACAAACCTAGAGATAGCTCGTAGATTTTAATTTATTGATAGCATTAAGAATTAGAGAAACCCGATTCTAACCAACAAACAACACTAGGGCTATTCATTTATGTTAGATTATGCAATGCAAGATATTTTGTCAGGATATCTTTTTTCACCATATAGAAGATCATACAAAAATATAGATATGAAGTTCTATATGGACGTATAACGTGATCGAATCATGTATCGAAAACTATTATGATCTACAAACTGAATTATGTAACAGATAGCTGCAATGATCTACAAGCCGAATTATGTCATAGAAACCGTTATGATCTACAAATTAACATTAATAAATATGAAGAACAAAATTACAACAAATACCAAGAATGAATAAAAGTTTAGAAATTAATTATAGATCTCACAATCCTTAATTATCCTTTAACTAGAAAAGAAACTAGTTGTTCATATTCTAAACAAAGAAAATACAAATATGAAGAATATGTTGCTGTTCTTCGTCTTCTTTTCTTCCTCCATGTTCTGCCCTCTGATTTTTCTGGATGTCTCTTCTTTTTTAGATTTGAAGTCCCACTTTAAAAAGTGTTTTACTCCTTTGTAAATTGTAATCCTTTTGTTTTTCAAGAATTTCAGTTCTTCTAGACTTCATAGACCACTTATTCTCTCAAAAGATGGAGTTTAAAAACATTAGAATATGATAAAAGCTGAGTTGGTTCGTTAAAATCACGAATTCCTGAAGTCCAGATTTTTTTCCGCGTCGCACCGTGGTCTTAGCCGTGCCCAAGGTTAGTGTCACGACAGGAGCAGTTTTCTGTTTTTGCTGGGTTTTGCTTCTGGTTGCATTCTGACTTGTTGGAAATATTTTTCTTCAGCTCCAAAATCATCAATCTTCATCTTTTTTCGTTTCTTCTTTATCCTTAATCCTATTTAAGAATACAAAAATACAAACTATATAAAATCCATCAATAAAACATAATTTATTACAATGAATTGAAAAAAAATAAGTATAAAAATCGTGAACAAAATACAAGCTAAAATTATATGTAACCTATTAAATATCACTGTAGTGACCGTGTATGTTCTCCTGCTATGTTCGTACTCATTGCAGTTCGTACACCAAGGGCTACAGATCTTGGTACCTTGCTTGATTCACATATGTTTCCCTTTTCCTTGGATGCTTTGGTCTGCCAGGTGTGTTTTTAGGACTATGTGGAGGCGATAGCTCTTCACCTTCTGTCCACATACATTGGTCAGAAACTGGAGGTATCATTATTCCACATGCAGTCCTGAAAGCACTCGTAGTGAATTGTAGGTATCTTCAGCATTGAGCCACAAATAATTTATGCAAGCCATACCATGTTTACAAGGTACGCCACTGACATTCCACTGCCCACAACAATATCTTCCACATCATCAACCTTCACATCAGTATGTGCGAATGATATTTCCTGTATCACTGTTGCTGTTGAAAATGTTTCATTAGTTTGTGGTTATGTGTAATAGCTTTAGGAAGGGAAAAGGGCTGTTCCGGTGTTTCATTATGTGGTGTTACTGTTTGAAGGCAAATATTATTATTACCTTCTACGGTGGTAATATTGGTGGATTCCATTTGTAATGAGGGTAGAGAACTGACATAATGAACCTAGAATTTAATGTTGGTCAAATATTTTTCATCATACAAACTAAACACAACCCAAACCTTCACCCTATCTCCCACGGTTAGGCCATCAAGTAATGCCTTCTTTCTGACCATACTTAGAAGCCTTTCAAACTCGAACTCGTCAGGATCAGTCAATCATAAACATTATTTGAAACCTTGGTTGAATCACTGCATTTATAGGCAGCACCGCCTGACCATCAACTACATATACCACTCTTAGCAATGCAAACTTCATCCCGAGATAAAACACAATACATAATCAGAACAATTAACCAAAAAATATATCACAAGATAAAATAAAGCACAGAAAACTCAAACGATTACGCAAAAGCGAAAAATGTTCATCATTTATCAACAACCAACGATGGAGTATATCGAAGCTTACACTTGCAAATCTTACCAACCAACATGTATATATGTACGACATCATCACAACAACAACACAATTTGAAAGTTAAAATAAACCAAAAATAAGATTGATGAACAAGCCAGTGACTAGACTTTTAAGGTTTTTTCTTGTATTTTTCAAAAAAAAAAAAATGATAAACTCTCTCGGGTCCAAAACTTTGTACACTATAATTTTTTTATGAAGACCAAACCCAACCCATAAAATTGTTCATTTTAACCGTAAAATTGTGAACTCGAAATCTAGGGTTTGTATTTTAACGACCGCCAACAAGTTCAACAAAAGTTTAACGAAAGAAAAGCAACATTCTAAGTTTTTTATGCATGTAAATAGTGGTATTATAATTGAAAAGAAAAGAAAATTCACTCGGTTGCTTCGACGAAAAAATTAACCCATGGATTGACAAACTCATTCCAAACCCGACTTCAAATCATTTTTCAATTTGCTTCACCTCAAAGCAAAGACGATGAAAATAACCACAAACCATCGTTGGATGGCGAGTGCAACCAGTTTGTGGCGCGAAATACAGCCTTCCTATTCGAGAGTCAAGAAAGCTAGGGAGAGTACAAGAAAAATATTTGATTAGTCCTGACAAGTTTAAATGGGTGGGGAAATTTAGGGTTTTATTACTCGCCTTATTGAAATGACAAATTGCCCTTCTACAATCAAACGATCTTCGACGGAATTGGATGACAGGGACCCATTTGTTAAAATTTGTCATGGTGTATTGGTGTATCCTTAAATGCCTTACTAAAATGAAAAACTTCCCTTCTACAATCTAACGATCTTCGACGGAATTAGATGGCAGGGACCCATTTGTTAAAATTTGTCATAGTGTATCCTTAAATGTTGAAAGTTAAAACCTCAGGGACTAACCTGTTGTCAAGCCAATGTACGCGTTACTGAATATATACGGAACGATCATGCACATATTCATATATATATATATATATATATATAATATAATATAATATAAGAGTGTTTTCAGCTCAATCTTATCTGCATGCCCTAGCTGATGCTAAATTTTGCTTCTATTAATTTGTTTGTGTTCTTTAATGATCAGACACAGATCTAATTCACATTGACTTTTGTTTGGATTATAATGAAATCGAATATTGGAGCATTAGACGTGTTCTGCAGTGCCTCAGGGCGTGTGTTGACCAATGACCATATATATATATATATATAATCAAAATACCCCCTTACCAACCGAACCCTGATCGACCAAGAAGCAAACAAAAACTAGAAATTAATAAATTTGATTATGTATTAATTAGGATCAGAATGACTTTCTAGACACGTCTCAGCTAAAATCACCCCATCTGAACTGAACTAATTATGCTTTCATATAGCTACTGTATTGCATACTGTATTGAGATTTGGGGTCCATGTACTGCTGGCTTGCATTTGTTGGAGAAATTTTTTGCCGGCATCTACAGGGCTTTACAACCTTCCAAAGCTTTTTTAGACTTATTCCTTAATTCACACGATCCCTAAAGTAGACTTTAAAAAAATCATTCTGATCAGTTATTAAAGACTAATGTTGAATCACTTTGGCTGAAAGCCGCCATTAGGTCGATTCTAAAAGTTGTTCCTTACAATTGTTACAGTCGAGTGGTGTAGTGTGTGTGTATTACAAACTATTGTATACAAATTGATGTAGAGTATTATTATTGA
The DNA here is from genome assembly GCA_035590515.1 of Trichilia minutiflora. Lineage (NCBI taxonomy): Eukaryota > Viridiplantae > Streptophyta > Magnoliopsida > Sapindales > Meliaceae > Trichilia > Trichilia minutiflora. The sequence continues at coordinate 9,768 of JAVXUL010099343.1, read as the reverse complement.
TTAATAAAAATATAAAATTAATACACTTATCAAAAATAAATGATGTAAACCTAAGGTAATAAATATTATTATGTCATGTTAGTTTGTAAGAGTTTATATAAATTTTTTTTGGCATTTTTAGTATTATTTTTGTTGATGCACGAAAATTTCTGTTAAAATTTGGGCATAAGACCAATTTCTTCTTTGTATTTATCATGTTTGTAACAATCTAAATCAGAAAAAGGATCAAGGATAAAGTTAGTGATCTGAAGAAAATTTTCTAATACTTAAATTAAGATTATTTTAGAAAAAATTTTAAAAGAGAAAAATGGTAGCAAATCGTTTTTTTTTTCAAGAATCTCGTATCTTATTTTCTCTTTCACACCTTTTTATTGCCATTTAAACTTAACCGTCACCACATTTCTTATGATCGTAATCTTTATGGGGATGCCTTTCTTATGGGACATAAATCTCCTTTTATTTACTAGAAAATCTATGAGTTTTAACTTTTTATACTATTAATTAATCATCAAAAATAGGTCTTGAGATTATAATGGAGACTTTAACTAACTAGAGAGGCATCAAAGTTCAATGTTATAATTAAGACTTTTATTTATTAAAGAGGTATCAGAGTCAATGTCATTACTAAAACCTTTATTAATCATCTTCTGAAACTAAATTATCTGACATCTAATACGAAAAGTTCTCAAGATTATCATATTTTTTGATTTGAGGCTACCATTTCCTAACACTTGAGTTTTTTGTTCTAACTATAATTTAGTCTCAGGACTTGATTAACATTTAAAATTTGAGACCAATTGATTCTTGAAAATTTTAAATTTATATCTAAATTACCGAGTTTTAGAGTTTACTTTATCTCGTAATTACTTGACTTTTAATTTCTTCTATAACATTTTTTTCTAGTGTCAATAAACCTTTCATAAATTGCTGACATATAGAAAATTCTAGGAGCATTAATATTTTTTTCCAACAGTTATATTTAGCGTTTAAGTAATTGTTTACTTTAGTATGCCTTCTTGTAGCAAATGGTCGAAATTCAAATGTGCAAACCTTAATTTGATCGTAATCATAGCCCAATAGCCCGTGAGTAATTGGAAGCTTCGCCTGTATGTCACCGTTTGCGTTGGGTTTTGACAATCCTAATTGGTAGGCAAAGCAAAGATTGACAAAGTAACAACGTTCTATCATTAAAGAAATTAAAAAAAAAAAAAAAGTAAGAAAAAAAAAATCAAATCTGGTTGCATGCACTGGAAGATCAAGTAAGAAAAAAAAAATCAAATCTGGTTGCATGCATTGGAAGATCAAGCCCGAACCAACGCGTTTTCTGTAAAGTCTAACAAGATAGGTTGACTTCAATATTAATTTCCCCACTTCACAAAAAGAAATGCACCAAAGCTGCCTTTTACCTATAAATACATCGAACTACGTAATTGATTCATTCATATTCTTTCCATTATCTAAAACAATGTCTTCTAAACTCTTCTTTCTCGTATCATTATTAACTATCATCTTTGCCCTTCCTTTCTTTGCCAATCCATCTCTTGCGTCAGTTGTCTCTCCTACGACACCTATTTCACCAGGATCCATTTGCAAATCCACTCCAGAACCTGTCTATTGCAAATCTGTCCTGCCTAACCAAACTGCAAATGTTTATTCCTATGGCCGACTAGCCATCGGCAAAGCTTTGCTGCAGTCTCGTAAATTCTTGAACTTAGTTGACAAATATCTTACACAGCGGTCCACATTATCAACTACTGCAATCCGTGCTCTAGAAGATTGCCATTTGTTAGCTAGTTTCAATATCGACTTTCTTTTGAGCTGTTTTAAAACAGTCAATAGCACTAGTAAAACTCTGCCTACCCTACAGGCCGATGACGTCCAAACTTTCCTTAGTGCCATTTTAACAAACCAACAAACCTGTTTCGATGGGTTGCAAGCCACAGCTTCTGCTTGGAGCGTGAAGAATGGGCTCTCTGTCCCATTATCGAATGACACCAAACTTTACAGTGTGTCTCTTGCTCTTTTCACGAAAGGCTGGATTCCTGAAAACAAGAAACGAAACGCATGGCAACCTACAACGAAGCAACTTCTTTTTCGAAATGGACGTCTACCATTGAAAATGTCTGAAAAAACTCGAGCAGTTTACGAGTCTGTACGCAGAAGAAAACTTCTCCAAACTACTGATAATCAAGTCTTGGTGAGCGACATAGTGACGGTGAGTCAGGACGGGACCAAAAATTTCTCCACCATCAATGACGCTATTAATGCGGCTCCAAACAACACGGACGTTACGAATGGTTACTTCTTGATATATATCACGGCCGGTGTCTATGAGGAATACATTTCCATCCCTAAGAACAAGAAAAATTTGATGATGATCGGAGACGGTATCAATCAAACAGTAATCACAGGCAACAGAAGCGTTGTCGATGGATGGACTACTTTCAATTCAGCAACTTTCGGTAAGTTAGCACATGCAGGCCCAAAATTTTCCAGGCAGAAAGTATTCTGCAGTATTGTTTTTGTTTTTAATATAATATTCTAGCTGATATCCAAAAATGACGTTATTCTAATGAGTTCCATGATAAAATTGCAGTCGTTGTGTCACCAAATTTTGTGGGGGTAAACATAACTATCCGCAACACAGCTGGAGCAATCAAGCACCAGGCAGTGGCTCTTCGTAATGGGGCGGATTTGTCTACATTTTATAGCTGTAGCTTTGAAGGGTACCAAGATACTCTGTACACTCATTCGTTAAGACAATTCTACAGAGAATGTGACATCTACGGTACAGTTGATTTCATCTTTGGAAACGCTGCTGTCGTTCTCCAAAACTGCAATATCTATCCTCGGCTGCCAATGAGTGGACAATTCAATGCAATCACTGCACAAGGTCGGACCGATCCTAACCAGAATACGGGCACATCCATCCATAATTGCATTATTAGAGCAGCTGATGATTTGGTTTCGAGTAACCAAACAGTGCAGACATATCTCGGGAGGCCATGGAAGGAGTACTCAAGGACTGTTTATATGCAGTCTTTCATGGATCGTTTGATAAATCCAGCTGGTTGGCAGATTTGGAGTGGAGATTTTGCACTAAGTACATTATTCTATGCTGAGTATAACAACACGGGAGCTGGATCCAGCACAGCCAATAGGGTAACATGGCCTGGTTACCATGTGATTAATGCTACAGATGCCGCGAATTTCACAGTGGCTAATTTCCTGTTGGGGGATGATTGGTTACCCAAAACAGTAGTGCCTTATACTGCTGGATTAATATAATTAACCTACTCATTCGATGTAGGCAAACTTGTTTATCTTTTTATTTTCTTTTTCGTAATTGTTTTCGTAAAAGCTAAGCGTGTGGCACACCAGCCATCCAAATGTACTCCTTGGTATTGACTTTTTAAGTGGTGATTGATTTGTTAATTCAAGCAAACATTAGTGTGTACTAATTAAAATTATAAAATCATTAAACTATTTTTTCTTAATTGGTGATGATCGAGCCATAATTTCTTTAAACCAGTCGTGTAAGATATGGCAAGGCAAAATCAGTTTAAAAATCACAACTCTCTGAATAAAGGATTATTGAAATGATAAAAGAAAATTAATAATTATTTATATAGAAAATTTATCAATTTCTTTTGTCATTTAGCGTCTCTCTAGAATCGTCGTTTCCATGCATGTTAAAAAGCAGAATCTTATCATCGAAATCGACCATATTTCTTTTGAATGTATGATAAAACTAGTAGATAGTTGGGTAAAATTGAAATTATTTTTACTTCTCTCATCAAAATTGGTAATATATCAAGAAAATAATATTAAACTGATTATTTTATACTTATATTTATATTTAGTAATTTCATTCCACAATAATTATAATTTTAAAACTATCAATAAAATTATAATACCTCATTTTCACAGATATCCTCTCTTCCTCCCATCTCCATCATGAGTCCATGACTATTGACTACAACCAAATCACAGCGGCCATGCGTCATATCCCAGCACACATAACAATCTATTGCTAAATCATAATAGCCCTTTTGCAATAGCCAGTTCTATCTTACCATTAATAAGCGACCTTTTCTTATGTTCTTAATTGTATTTCTTCCTATTATAAAAGAACCTTCAAATGAATGAATTTATTATGTTCTTAATTGTTTTTCTTCCTATTCTTAAAAGAACCTTCAAATGAATGAATTTGCCAATCTCATATCGCTGATGTTGCTTTCAAGAAATTTTAATTTCTTTTCTCAGCCTTTTTAAGTTTCAATGTTAGGGACGGATTTCTTTAGTACGCCTTATTACAAAGTAAATCGGGAATTCATCTTGATTTTCTTTATAATGGATACTGCAAGTGCAAGCAAGAGCTAAGTGATCTAAATAGAGAATGCCACTTAGCCCCTGATTTTGGCTAAATTGTCATGGGGTAATTGTGCGATGGCGCGCCTGCGCAATACTTAGTCAATTGATTGTGCGGTTGAGAAATTGAGTAAACTTTGAACTTGCTGAAAGAGGCTAGATGAGCAAAAGCTTATACACACACAAGAAGAATCACAATTGTATTAATATAAAAGAGATCACAAGGCAACTCATATAGTAAGCAGTTATGAAAGTGTTTACAATGAAGCCAACACACCTGGCTTCGTGAGGGTTTGATGACTAGAACACCAAAAAATCTTCTGGCTGAACGATCTTCACGCAAGGTCTTCTCCTTCCTTACGCATGGTGCTCACACCCCTGTGACCCAGGTATTCTGTCAGCAACATACTTCAAGGCACGTATGTTGCACACAGTATGACCTGGCTTGGGTACCTTTTTTCCCTTGACATTCTCTTCCAATTATTCTTACGATCTCCTCGTCGTGCTGAGTCCTCGTGCCTCTTGTTGGCCTTGTTATGCAAGTATCCTTGGATTCTCTCATTATGCCAGGAAAGTAGCAAGATGTATTGGAGAAGAGATGTATAAAACATAAAACAGAGGATAACCTTCTGGAATTCTAGACAAAATAAACTAGTTATGATGAGTAAAGAAGCATATATTATTATTAATGAAGTAGCTGTCTTATATAGGCAGCAGAATAAAACTGAAACTCAACTTCAATGGAAAAAAAAACAGGACACTTCGACACATATTTTTGACCAAGAAAATAGGAACTGATTAAACTAATTCTAGCAAGACTTATTCTAATAAAATAAGATCAAGACACGTGAACTTAACACTACAACTTTGAATTATATTACTTAACATTCCCCCCTTAATTCAAAGTTGCAGACTCCAAGTTTGCTCCTTAAAAATAAATGCTTGCTATGTGGGAGAGACTTTGTGAAGATATCTGCAACCTGATCATCAGTCTTACAGTGTTCCAAATTTAACTCCCCTGCTGCAACTAGATCTCTCACAAAATGAATCTTTAAATCTATATATTTTGTTTTGCTGTGATGCACAGGATTTTTGGCCATTGAAATAATTGATTTATTATCACATAAAACTTTTGTAGCACCTTTCTGCACTTGATTAAATCTGCCAAAACTCTTCTCAACCACACTCCTTGACATGCTACAATTGTTACTATCATAAACTCAGCTTCAGAGGTTGATAATGCAACAGAACTTTGCTTCTCAGAACTTTGCCCGCTAAGTTACTGTCTGAATAGCCAATTAATTGAAAGCTTTTTGCCTTAGTGTACCATAACCCAAAATCTATAGTTCCAGACACATAATGCAACAATCTTTTGGCTGCCCCAAGATGATGTTTGGATGATCTATGCATGTATCTAGAAACTACTCCAACTGCATAAACCAAATTTGGACGTGTATGGGTCAAGTAATTCAAACCTTCATCCAATCTTCTATAGTATCTTGTATTAATAGATTCAACACCATCATCGAATTTTAATTTATCATTCAGATTCATCGGAGTAACAACTGACTTGCAACCCAACATATTAAACGACTTCAATAAATTTCTTTATTAAAAATTTTAATAAATTTTTTTCTAATTTAATTAAACTTTGGATTAAGAGAGGAAGAATTAATAAGGTATTTAGTGTCTCTCAGTGTTTATGATTTATTATAATTTTTAAAGAATTTTTTTAATTTAATTAGAATTTTAACCAATAGAAGAAGGGTCAATAAGGTGATTAACTCATCTTAATGTTTATTATTTATCAAGGTTTTTGGAGAATTTTTCTAATTTAATTAGAATTTTAATAAAAAAGAGAGAGTCAACATAGTATTCGATTTGTCTTGGTATTTATTATTTATTTAGATTTTTGATGAATTTTTTTTAATTTAATTAGAATTTTAACTAAGAGAATGAGGGTCGACAAAGTACTCATGGCAGGTCGGGGCTCTCAAGCGGTATACAAGTGAACTCTTTTACATAATTTCAGATGTTCCCCATTTGTTGTAGGTGCCAAAATTGAGCTTGGGCCTCATTCTCAGAGTTTCAGAGGTAGGATTGCTTCTTGATTTCTAGCTTAAAATCATTCCTTGAGTTGATAATGCACCTACCTACCTCCATTTGCACCTGCATCGGCACCGTAGCAACATCAGTAAAGTAGGGGACAACTTTATTTGGCTCGCTCATCGGTGATGTCAATGGCTTTGAAATATTGTTTTAGACCACGGAGGAAGCTGTCTAGCTTATGAGCCCTTCGATTTCCCCTAACGTCATCGTCGATGCAGGGCCTCTCTTGTACTACAGGGTGCCAGATGTCATGGCAGCTTGCATAGCGTCTAATCGGACGGCATGGCATCCATGAATGCACGGAACTAGTCAAGACTTGCGTTGACACGACTGCAGAGGGTGGTGAGTCTGTGGGCAAACTCCTCCCTCATGATGCCAATCTCTACTTGGATAAATCAGCTTAGCTCGTTCAAAGACCACTTGATGGCTTTGATGAGCTCTGCTTGCTCCACCTCTTATCTTTCAAGGGCTTGAGTGCCATCTTCGACTGTAGAACTCATAGATGTGATGGAAGTTTTCAAGTTGGAGAGCTCCACATCGAGGTCATAGGATGATGATCTCTTGAACTTGTCGGCTGGTCCCTTGAACTTACCATGAAGCCTTAACAGTAGGATTCGTTGCGCTTTACAGTCACATCCTTCCACTTTCGCCACTTCCATAGGTACCTCTTCCATATTCGTCATGTCGTGTGTGCTTTCATAGTCTCGATATGTGCAAAGAATGAGTCGTGGTTTGGCGGGCCCAACCTACTCTAATACTAACTATCATAGAGTAATTGTGCGATGGCACACTCGGGCAACACTTAGTCGCTTGATTGTGTGGTTCAGCAATTAAGGAAGCCTATTAAACTTTGCTGAAAGAGGCTAGATGAACAAAAGCTTATGCACACACAAAAGGATACACAATTGTAATAAGTAATTACAAGGCAACTCATATAGTAGGCAATTATGAAAGTGTTTACAATGAAGTCAATACCAATGGCTTCGTGAGGGTTTGATGGCTAGCACGCTAAATGATCTTCGCTTAACGATCTTCATGCAAGGTCTTCTTTTTCCTGCTCACACCCCTGTGACCCAAGTGTTCTGTCAGAAACACACTTCAAGGCACATATGTTGCACACAGTATGGCTTACCTTCTTCCCGTGACAAAATGCCCACATTAAAAGAAACTTGTGGGGGTAAATTTGTATTTTAGAAGGAGACAAAGAATAAACACTATAACTATATAATAAATTAATATTAATATTATTTTTATTTTTATTATCAATTTATCCCAGTAAAAAACTATTTTTTCTCTTTCATTCTAATAAAGTATGAATAATTTATAGTAATTTAAAAAAAAAAGAATAATTGACAGATGTGTTCATGACCAAGAAAAAAATGGCTTAAAGTAAAAAACGAAAAGCAAAGAGAAGAAGAACAAGGAAGATTCAAAAAAATGATTCACCTCAAATCAAATCCAAACATTTGTTTGCTTGAATTTTCAATCATATCCTCGTACTGTCATGCTAGTTTTTTTTTTAAAATAAAAGATAATTTTCATTTAAAACAACTATAAACTTACAAGAGCCATATCTGATCCAACAAAGGATCTAACCGTATCAATAATAGATCCAGCCAAATCCATATACACAATACAATAGCTAATAGGAGAGTTTGATATTTGGATAATTTATAAAAGTTTAGTTTTAAAGTCCAGAACTATCGTCTAGAGGTATTTATTTTCTCAAGACTCGTTTATAGTGACATTATCATCCGAAACCTAAGATCTTTCGGCTAAGCTAAGGGCCTAGGTCTATTGTTCAGAAATATTTATCTTTTCAAGATTCGTTTATAGTGATGTCATCATCCAAGATCTGGAATCTCTCGACCAGTTCAAGGATCCAGACACATCAATATCCGGGACCTAGGACTTCTTGAAATATTATTGTCTGAAACCTTAGACGTCTTAGTATGAATCATTCAACCTCACCAATCCTTCAGAATATTCATTTATACACATACATAAGTACAATTTTCATGATAGCTCCATCCTACTATTCTTGTAACAAACTTTCAGAAAGAACCAATGAGGGAGTGACATATATATACGGTTATACCTGTAAATAATTAAAAAGTGACAGATTCCAGGAATAAAGGGGAGATTCATTTTTCATCAACAGATAACGAATATCCTAATTAGACACAGAAACACACACGGATTCTCGGAATATTTTTTTTTCCTTTAAGCATCATCTCTATTGTACTCTCTCTCTCTCTCTCTATATATATATATATCTCTTTTTCTCTCTGGATTTTTTTTAACTCTCATGCACACACAAATAAAACCCTTATTTACTTAAGTATAAAAGGGTTTTTCTTAGAAAATCAGTTTTATTCCTGAAAATTTCTGTGTTTTACAAATGAGAATTTGCAGAGATTGATCGTCGTTGAGAAAGAAAAAACTGGTGCTAGAGATTAGAGAAAAATAACCAATTTCTTTCATCAACAAAAACTAATCATATTTTGCATTTTACTATCAAATACCTCCCAAAAAATCACATAAATAACAGTAATTAATTCACCAAGATGAATAATATCACACAACCAAATCTCAAACAAAATTATTAAATATAAAAAATCATCATTCTCAACAACGACAGAATAAAACTACAAAAAATTAATGATTATGACCACAATGGACAACCTAAAATCATCATCTTGAGCTTTTAAATAAAATTTATGTGTGTTATTTCTTCATTTTTACTGGCGAACAAATCCCACCAGTTTCTCGTTATATAGATTTTATCTCCAAATATTAGTTTAATTTGTGATAACTTTGTTTTTTTTTTAATCTGAAACCTTTAATACTCAGTCATCATTATGGCATCCAACCACACATGGAGATAGATACTCACTCCCGTAGATATATAATTTGTGAGAGATACTAACTAGTGATGTATACTTGAGCGATAATCTGCTTGGATAAAGCAGCTGGGTAGCCAAAATGAAAAGGAAAAGAAATGAAAAATGAAGAGTCATCGAAACACAAAATGGTATTTTGAAACTATTTTGAGTGATAAACCGTAAGCGTAACATCATTTGGTTTCATATTATTATTATTAAAAAATAGGGGACTAAGTTAAATTAAAGCAATATTTTACTAACGAATAAGAACTTTCCTATAAAATTCTATGCAATTGTTAGGTTGTATTTTGTTCATACTTTTTATGCTCATTTCCCTCATTTTAATGTGATTAATTGTGCTTTAAGGATGGATTTTATTTGTTTTGTGTTTTTGTGTTCTTAA
>JAVXUL010099332.1:0-20313 GCA_035590515.1 Trichilia minutiflora | reverse complement strand
TTTTCATGGATTTTAGCCTAGGGTTTCTTGATGAAAAACTTACATTTATGCATGATTTAGGCAATAGAACCTTCAGGAGGAAGTGGCAAAACATGACCTTGCCTTCCTCTGGTTTCCCCTTACGATACCAATTCCTTCTTCTGCTCTGAACTTCAACTTCAGATAGTGGATACTCTGCACCGCCTTTGTGTTCTTGAGGAAGGGTCTTCCCAGGATGGCGAAATAGGGGATCTTTAGATCTACTACTTGAAAGCAAATTATGGCTGTTTTTTGGTAAGGCCTCTCTCCCATGGTGATTGACAATTGTATCGATCCCAAGAGAGTGATACAAGAATCCCCGAATCTGTGCAAGGTGAAACTGGGTGGAATTAACTCCAAATCTTCTATGCCTAGAGCATCCAATGTATCTTTGAAGATTATATCAGCTAAACTTCTAGTATCAACCAGGATTCTGCTGACTTGTTTGGAGGCGATCCCCATTGTAACTACCAGCGCATCATCATGAGGGTCATAGATCCCTACCTCGTTTTCATCTGTGAACATAATGGGGATGGTGGCTATTCTTGGTCTTTTGTCTACCCTCATATTCATTACATGAACGTCCGTAGAATGGTTGGGCAGTGAATCACGGGCATAATTCCTACGAGACTTGTTTGATAATCTCGTCAGTATATGCCTCTTGAGATGACCATGAAACCTGGGTTTGCATTAGGGTAGTCTTCATCCTCTTGATGCGATCCGGATCCTGGGAGTATATGCTAAGAATTAATGTAATTTGTAAGGTAACTATTTTTGACCATCACCTCGATTTGATTCTGCAGATCTTCACACTGATCAGTAGTGTGATCACCTTCCTTATGAAATTCACAGAATTGGTCTTTGCTTTTCTTGGGCACCTTCACTTTCATCGTCTAGGGATGCGATGCCAGGAGCCCTATGCTTTTTCCATACTCATATATCTCTGACAAAGAGGCCTTCGAAGGGGTGGATCCCTGGGCATTCACCTGCTCCACTCTCCTAGGGGAGTTTCTGCTCGAATATCATTTTGTTCGCCTGTCATCCCAGGGTTGTTGTGGTGGAAACCTTTCTTGACCCCGATCCTCTTTGTCATATCTACGATTCCCATACTGGGCTCCCTTTTCCTTCAGCCATCTTTCATGAGGTTGTTCCCTCCTGGATGGGACCGCTCGTGATTCTTCTTTCATCCTTAGCAGCATCTCCCCTTCAATCTCAATCTCGTCTAATAGTTCCATTCGGGTCACTTCATCAGTGTCTATTGTATGTCGATACACAACGTACCAAGCCCTTTCCAATCATAGGCCTTTTTTCAACCCTTCTAGAGCCAAAGGATGATGGTACGCTCCCAGCTCCATTACTTCCTTGTGATATCTCCGTACGAAGCTTTTCAAAGTCTCCCCAGCTCTCTGGTGGCCACTGCTCTTTTGAATTTATTTTCAAAAAGTGCCATCAATTGATTGAAGCTATTGATGCTACCTGGTGGCAGATTCTTGTACCAGCGCCTCGTCGATCCTTTCAAAGTCAGGGGGAAGGGTCGGCACATTTGCAGCTCAGTCAACCCTTGAATCAGTATCATGTCTTTGAACGTATCAAGATGCAGGGAGGGGTCGTTTTTTCCTGAATAGGGAGGTATCAGAGGCATTTTGAACTTCTTGGGGAGGAGTAAGGATAGAATTTCTTCTAAGAGAGGCGACTTGATCCCAGAAATAGGAGCCCTTTTTGTTCCTGGGTCCCTCTCATGAGTAGGGACATTGTATCTCCTAATCTCATACAACATTTTTATTATACAATCTTTCATTTCCTTTCTATTAATAGATGTAGCTGCCTCTTTTTCTTAGGCATATTTCTCGTTAAGATAGACCCTCATATCTGTGGAGGCTAGGCTATGCTCCATTCCTGGCCGATTCACCTCTCTATAATCTTTACTTGCCCTATTTTCTCGATGTTTGCGCCCTTTATAAATTTTAAAGGGGGTGTCAATCTTCTGAGGTGCGCGAGGTTCCTCCAACACTTTGATTACTTTGGTCTTTCCTTTCTGCATAGCTGTCAATCTCTGCTCAGGAACCTGACCACACGCTTCCTTAGACTGTCAAAGTCTTTCTACACCGTCATTCTAGGGAGTTTAACTTTCCTGCTCTCCAAGGGCAAATGGTGTTCTCTCTTCACTTAGGGAGACAGGTTCCCTGGCCATCTGCCTTCTGCCTTATGATCTCTATCAGTTCCCTCTCTAATGCCTCGGCCCTGCTGGCCAGGAATCTGTCTATACATCTGCTCCCTGATTGAGGCGCCTCCTGCATCAAGGATACCCTGCCCCCTCCACGGGCAGTACTTTCACTATAATCAAAACCCTCATCTCCTTGCCTTCTTTCTGCCATCTTAAAATTTTCTAAATTAGAAAATTTTTTAGGAAACACTGTTCTTCTTCCTTCCTTCACGAAAATAGTGTTTCAATGGCTTTTTATTAGATTTTCACAGACGACACTAGCTGTTGGTGTGAGAATTGTCCGTAGACCCTCCTCACGACCAACGTGGAATGACTCAACTGATGAGGTGTGAGGGCAATGTGGCTACCATTGAACGATGATTTTTCATCGAAGAACGGCTAGAAATACGACTTCGATAGGGTTTTATCTTCTAAACTTGCAAAAAGATAACATCTTCAGAGTGATACCGGGAAGGATCCCTGATGGGAAAACTCCAATGCCTAAGTCAGAAAAAAATGAAGAAAGAAAGTGTATTCCGACGAATAAGAAAGAAGAAAGAAATCTGAAAAAGGGAGCAAAGTGTTTAAAAACCAAAGTAAAGAATACCAAAAATCTCCAAGTGTTCGAAAAATCCGAAGAATCTCGAAATTCCCAAGAAAAAGAGAAGTCGAAGAAAATTCTTCCTCTGTTGGGAAAAAGTATGGTATATATAGTGCCCTCCTGAACAGTGGCTTGGCATCGGAGAATGGGAAGGATGTGATGTCTGACATAGGGTAGTGTACAGCCAAATTTCATTAATGATACTGACACATCTGCAGGTTGGTAGGCCTAACACCTTTCCATCACCGAAAAATGATCAGAAGATGGGACAGGGGCATTGAGTGGGCCAACTGTCAACAGCCATTCCCATTTTTGAGTAGGGAGGACACGTGTCCGTTGATATCCTGGCCAGAGGCTTCTTGTGAACCAGTTGTGGAGGAAATCCTAGCCTGAGATGATTCTTTTGATAAGCTCTTCGGGTTACTGGGGTGACGATTTGTATTAACTTCTGTTGTTAGATGCCGGGGACGTATTGTTGATAACCGCAAAATTTTTGAGAAGGAGCCCTTTCCCTTGGTACCTAAAAAGGCGATAATCCTGAGGCGCCAGGGATTCTCCTGAAACGAAGGTTAAATGGGACGAAGTTTGCCTGAGACCACGAGATCACTAAACTGGGGAATACCACAGGCAGAATTTGTCTGAGACAGTGTATTCCCTGAGAAGGGAGACGCCTGGGGTGAAATATACTTGAGGCAGAAACTGTGTGGGATCACCCTTGGCCTCTTGTCACGTGTCTTGCTGACAGGGCATCCATATGTCACTCTTGTATTTTCCCTTCACCAAAAGTTTTTAACCAATATCCTTAGTCTAACTTTATTAAATAGATCTAACAAAATTTTAATTAACACAAAGATTTCACAACTAAGATAAATTCAGCCCATAAATCTATACTTTCAATTTTTCTATTCTAATGTATGACTCAGTAAGTTCCTGTAACATTCATAGTGATATCAAAATCTAATTTTAATATCACAAGTCATGAGTAGTATTTAGCAACATATCATGATTGTCCAAATGACGTGAATGTAAATGATTCAACATCACATTTTTATCTTATGATCAATGTTACTATATAATTCAATTCTTTTGTCTTCAATATCTTAATTGAATACGAAGCATAAAATGTGTAAGCCTCGTAAAATTTAATCTTCGTATTTTTTTGATATCTTGAGTATAATTATTCAATCAAATGAGATTAATATCACATATTGATTCATTTAAAAATGACCATATATTTTTATAATTATACTCAATCAAAGAGGCCAAAAGATATCACTTCTATTATATAGAAAGAAAAAATTCTATCTTAATCAAACATATCTCTTTACATGATTTATGATATATCCAACTATCTTTTTAGAGTATATCCTGTTACAAATAAAGTTTGAAAATATCAAAATATATCATTCACTATATTGAAAACCATGATGATCTAAAGTTAAAGGATCACATACATCATTTTTACTATGAGAATTGCTTATGACACTTATATAACAATCTATGTAGCATTCTTATGATAATTTAGTCTCGTATATTAATTCACTAACTTGTACCCATAAGTTGGCTTTATATCTCATATCGTCATTAATCATTACATATATTAGTCTTAATATATTATTATTATTATTTAATCTACACTAACACTTGGTTAAGGATATTTAAGAATAGTGTTTAACTAATTGCTACCATTTTAAGGGCATTATTACATTGATTAAAATATAGATATGTAATAACAAAAAATATATATTAATTAATAATATCATGATAAATATGAATGAATATTCTAAATATCTAACATCATTATTAGATTTTATGACATACACCAACCAAAGATAATAATTCATTCATAAGATAATCATGATGTTGTAAAGTCTAAGAATCATTTATATAACTGATACATTGAATATCTAATTGGCGATTAAGTATAATTAATATTTGAACAAATCATACGAGTCTATTTAATAAACTCATACTTAATTAAAGAGCACCTATACACTTTTTTTAGTGTCTTTACACAAGTAATTATGAGACCGATTACTCTCTTTAATATAAGCAAGGATAGTGTATACTAGTCTATCCGACACTATAAATGCCCCAATTCATAGTCGTATGACTAGAAATATTTAAAAATGATATTATTAACACGTAGTCTAATAAATATAAACTCATTATAACAATATATATTGCATATATTTTATGGGTTTTATGGTTATACGTAAATCAAACATATATATAAATATGATAAAAGATAATATAATGAAAAAATACTCATTTTATTAATAATAAGATTTACAAGAGATTTATATAATTGAAACCATAAATCACATTACGATTGGCTTTTAGGGCACATATTTCTTACACTCTCTCACTTACACTCAAAGCTAATCACCTTTATGACAAAGATCTATTTTCTCAAGATGTTTTTTATACATCATCTGAGATAAGGTTTGGGTGAATGGATCTGCAATATTTTATTTTGAGAACACTTTTTCAATGCGGATATCTCTCTGAGCTATAATCTTGTGAATGATGTGAAATATCTGTAAAATGCATTTGGATTTCTAGTAAGACCTAAATTCCTTAGCTTATGCTATAGCTTCATTGTTGTCACAATACATTGAAATTGGATCAACAATGATAGGAACTACATCAAGTTCAGCAATAAATTTTTTTATCCAAACACCCTCCTTAGTAACTTCTAAAGTTGCTACATATTTCGTTTCTATGGTGGAATCTATAGTAACTTTCTGTTTGAAACTCTTCTAATTTATTGCTCTATCATTCAAGTACCAAATCATGTCTTTCATATATTAGAAATAATTTTTTAATCCTTCTCAAGTGCATAAGAATTGTTTTTACATGCAAAGGTATGAATTCTGAATTCCTCTACACACAAAGGTATGAATTCTAAATCTGGTGTGTAGATGAATTCTGAATCTGAGAGTCTGTGCTTTATAGTTCATCAAATCCATCTACACACAAAAGTATGAATTCTAAATTCATCTTATTCGATAAAACACTAGGATTTATCGTATGGATAGAAATTGAGAAGAATTTTTTTTTCTTCGCTTTGTATATGTTCCTATTTCCCAATAATCCTTTTCTTGAAATTTAATTAGGAACTTAAATCTTGGCACGGGATACACGTTTGAATGAATAGGGCAATTTAATTTGCCAATTTATTATAGATCGTAATGCCTTAGTTAAATGGGTATCTCTTGTAGCAGTTGCCTCCTCGTTTGTAAAACCATCATTATAGCACAGATCTTATGCATTCTACTATAACATAACTGGAAAATTACATGTATATCTCAGAAGGGCACTTATACTCTCAGTAATGTTAATGATCATCATCTCGTACCTTTAAAAGGAAAAATATGATCTTGCCAACCTATGGAATCCCACTTCATGCTTTAAGTAGTTTGCATTATTTGAATGCATTACCTTCAATTTATTCATGATTAATTTATGTAGTCGATACTCTTTAGTTGTAAGAAAATACCTTGACTTAAAAGGGTTTACCACCTTTATCTGTTTATTGAATTTTGCTTCGACATTTTAAAGACATTATAGATACAAAATCTATGTGTGGCCTCTAAAATACTATACTAATTCCCTTTTCAAAGTGTTGATAAAAAATGAATAAAACACTCTCCATCAATCCAATAACCTCCTATAGTTTCACCAAAATTATTTTCATGATGTATAGTTTTTTGAATCCATAACTCAAAAATACAAGCTAGTGTATTTGATCAGTGCCTTTAACTACTGCTGCCATGAATAAAATGTCTTGATATGTTTTCTTTAGGAATGTATAGACAATCAAAATCCTTGAACACTGAAATCAATGGACATAAGAAATATAACAAATGACCCTTACCATCTCTTTCTATTGCAATCATCATGCTTAGATTTCTTTCTTCTAGCACATGATAGTACAATGCAAGTCTTTTAAAAGAGTCAAAAATGTTGCCATGAAAAAGCCTTAGAGCTTGTTCCTTGCCACATTATACCTTATTTTATGACAATCAAATCCTTTAGTCTTTATGAACATTATCCTAAATATTGTTGGGGTCTAAACCTAATTGGTATCTATAACTTTACTACTAATACAATTATATGGCTATTTACTTAACATTACCCATCTCGTAGTTGATCATTTACACATTTATACATCATATCTATATCTCTACGAGTAACTCAAAAATATGGATTGCCCCTAGTTTTAATAGCTCACATACTCTATTTAAAGAATCTATGACACATCTCAACTCATACTAATCTTTGGTAGACTTATAAGTTTGAAATTGAAAGTTGTTCTCTATTGCTATTAAGCTTAGCCTGTGCTTTATTTTGTGCTTCATACTGGGCAATTAACCAATATAGACATTTCCATCATTAGAGGTTGATAATGCATCTAGCACTCTTATGGTTATCATTAGTGGGATAGATAATAAATATTGCATGAATAGCTTTAAAATGGATGGAACTATTATTAAGCTGCTTAGAATACATGGCTTGTCATAAATGTCCACCATTGAAATGGTATATTAATCACAATAATTTATTCTATTGTTATTACTTATGGAAACATCAACTTAATTAACATATGTCTCGATCATGTCTAGGTGAGTCTCAAAGTAACCGTGCATATGCTCTTCATTTTGTTAAGGTAGAGAATAATATTTAGACAAATTTGGACTGGTACCCTAATGCCTTGGTGACATAGTAAAAAATATATAATTCACTTAATTGCATTCGCTCAAAGCCTTAGACGGGTATGTAAGAAGTCCTTATATGATTGGGATTATAGGTTCTGCACGATTTATAGGTTTAGTTAGTAATAAAATAAAACAAACTCTTCTTCTACAACTAATATAGGTATTGTTGATGGTCATAAAAACCTCAAAGTCTGATTTAAACATAATATTAACTGGTAAAGCTGGTGCAACCATGCATTCTATGTCTTTTATTTAAAATGTCCTCATTTTAATAATAAATTTTATACAATTAATCTTTAAAACATTATACAACATCTGTAGAAATTATTTGTATGTGATTGTATAGTCTATACATAAACCTTTTATAGAACCTCTAACATAAAACTTGCCACCATTCGATATCATTGCCTATGCAGATCCGTGTTGTCAAGCTAATGTGATTCGATTAGCCATACTTGCATTGTAACTAAATTAAATGAGTAAAAATATTACATAAATACCTAACATTCGACCAAGATAAAAGAATAAACGTTCGACCAAGACAATAGCACACGTTCGACCAAAAAAAAAAAGAGTATACATTTGACTTAGATAAAAGCATATGTTTGACCAACGTAAAAGAACCTAAAAGACCAAGAGAAAACTTAACATTCGATTATACATTCGACCTAGGCAAGCATAAACATTTGACTATATATTATACCAAACATTTGATCATATGTTTGACCAAGGCCAAAAGCTACATTCAACCAAGTCTATTTTAGTCGAACATGTCTCGAACTTACTTCAGAACAATTTTTTGATCAAAGGTACACATATTAACAACTTGCATTGTCATTGACAACCAATATTTCCATTTAAACTACGATTTACATATTTTAATCTAAAATCTTAAATAAAAGTGAACAAAATTAACTGGTTTGGGAGTGATTTCTTTTTTCAAATGAAATAATAATGCAAATTGAGGCTTTGTTCGTATGAAAATCAACCGTAGATAGCTTTAATTTGGTTGAAGTTTTGGCTTTGGGTTCTTCTTGTGGGATAAAAGTAATTTCAAAGTTTAAATAATTATATATTTACTTTTAGTTTATAAGAGTAAAATTGTCAAAAAAAAAAAGATTTTTAGGGTTTAGTTTGTAAAAATTTTTCTAACATGATTATTTTTAAAAATGAAGATAAAAAGGTGATCACTTTTGTAAATTTCCCAAGAAAATAAGAGAGGGGAGCAAGGCTCTTCCTGTAAGGCATAACAAAAACAATAAAAAATAAAAATTATTCAATGAAATCTATAATTAGGGTAGCTTATGAAATTTTGAAATAACAAACCACTGAAGAATCTGATCACTACTCTTTTGTAAATCATTGGCTTTAAGGATGACAACTATTTCCTACAAATACCCAAAGGATGAAAAAGGCACTCAAACATAAAATCCCTGCCCCTACTGCAAAATCCTGATTATCTTTGGATAGATCATCAGTATTTACAAGGCTGCCAAGCACAATCAAGATAGCAATTTAGTCTACAATGTATTCATTCTTAATTAACAAAACATAATAAAAAGCATTTAATTTGAAGAAGATCTATTAATTTTTTTATGACATCCTTCAAAATTTATTACTCTATTATTTTTTTTATCACTTTAGATGTTCAAAAGGTTCATATAAAGCTTATTCAATTTTTTTAGAAATAGTTTTCTAGATGTTCGTTTTGTAAGAACGCATCAGTAAAATTTATATGTATTATCTATTTGTCTATTTTTATTTTTGGCCTTACTACAAAAAAAAATCAATCTTATTTTATATTTTTTCAATGATATAATAAATATTTTTTATTAAAATATATAGTGTGCATCTAATATATATAATTACAATAAAATAAATATATGCAATGTGAAAGTAAAAAAATTATGAAAATTTTGTGCTTTCTCAAAATATAAAACTTATTTATTACTCATTCGAAATCAAGTACTCTGCAAATTCGTTTTTCATGTAGAAGTTACGCAACTTTTATAGGAAACTCATCCACTATTTTACTATGGTATTATTTTGATAATTTATAGTTGAAAGTACATACTTTATTATAAGATATATAAGAAACCCAAAAATTTTTTGTTACAATATAAAATCTATGGGCCATGCTGACAGGAAATATAATGTCATGCCAATCAAATCCAACAACCTTTGCAAGATTATTGTATAATTTTTACTAGAAATTATAATTAACAACTAAGTTATCAATAATTTCATATATTATTAAGTTAGATATTCCATAAACAATTTAGAGATTAAGCCTAGATTTAGTCCAATTTAAATATTTATTTCCTAAGACACAGGAATCAATTTCAAATATTTGAAATAATTAATTTCTACAAATACGCGGTGAAATTTGAACCTCCAGCCTTAAAGATAAGAATGTAAGCATCATAAGAAGTACATATTCTTATTACTAACACAATTTGCTATCTAATTGACCAAGATAATTAAATCAAAGTCATAAAATTTATTCTAGTGTTTAGACATTTTTTCCTATCATGAATCAAATGTTTATGCTGATTAATTAAAAATTTTCATCCTAAAAGTTCAAACGCCCGGAAACGTAAAAGCTTAGGGTTTGAATTAATGCTTGAGGAATTAATAAATATCTATATCTTCTTCCTCTTCTTTTTGAGTGGTCAAAGATAGCAATTAGTTAATTAATCAAAGTCATCCAATACTTTTTTTTTAGAGCAATTCCTTCCCTGGTTTAAATGTAGGGAAGAAATTTTTTTCCCTTTATAAATGACGCGCCTATTTAATACGTGCCGTGTATAAGTTTAGTTAAAATTAGGTGCCAAAATTAGAGACTAAAATTTTTATTCACCAATAACACACGTCACGTGTCAAATTTTGCTAACATGGTAGGTGTTCATTAGTCCGTGTCAACTGGGACAAAAGCATAAAATTTTTTCTAAATTATAATGTGACGAATGAATAAGTTTATATCTACACATACAATTATACATACATAAATATCTTGCCAAAACTTGTCTGGTGGAATTTTACTTCCACATCGTAACCTAACTCTTGATTCTTCCAACATTTGCGCAGGTGAAATTTCAAAGCTGAAAATGGATTAATATTAATTGCAATTGCTTATTGAAATGAAATATTCTTCCTAAATCAATGGGAATGGGAATTATTAGAAAGCAAGGAACCAGCTGCTCCAAACAAGACTTGCCAACAACTACTTTTGACTATAGCTGATATCATCTTAATACAAGGGAAGATTTTTTGTTTTCAGAAAAAAAATCTAACTCGATTTTATTGATTTTTCATTATTATGTCTTTTTTAGAAGATATAAAAATTATGCTTCTACCAAACCCTTTTTGGAAAGCGTTTCAACGAATCTGGAGTTACATGACATATTAAGTTGACAAATAACCTAAAATAAGACTAATTTAACTCCTCAAAGGTGGCTTGATAGTAAGGTTCGTTGGACAGTATTTGAGTCGGTCTCAAATTCGAACCACCAGGAGTTCTTATTGAAGTGTCAAGGGGGTTAGATCGTAGATTTTACTTGAACTACCTTTTCAGATGTGACGACTGCCTCATGCCTATCCTCAGTTCTATAGATTAGGATTTCCTATGTATACAAAATAAAGTCTAATTTATAATACAACAAAAATGATTTTTCTCATTAAAATCAAACAGACTTTCAAAGACCATTTCTATATATATAAATTTTCATATCCAATTTTCATGCAAACAATTATTAAATCTAATTTGTGGTTAAATATGAAATATTTTGATTTATCAATTAGAGGTATTTTGATTATTTTATCTATTAGAAGTATTTTTGTTATTTTGTTATAAGTACATATGAATATGATTAACTAGTAAAGGATATAATTTTAAGGTTTAAAACACAATCTCAAAGGATTTACGTAAGAAATGGTTGAGTTTAAGAGAGGTTCTATAGTAGAGTTTAGCGAGCACTTGAGCTTCGAAGCCAATTTTCTGCTAATCAAGAAACACGATTAGCTAATGGATTTTGCTATTTAAAAAGGAAAAAGAGACGATCAAGTAGGAAAAAAGTAGGGTGAAAACAAATGTTAGATGATGGAGAAAATAGTACCAAAAGCGGAGTTAGAATGTCAAAAACCCTATCCAAGAAGCAAAACCAAATTGGCCCACCATCGCACCCCTAACCGAATCCAATTTTGGCTAAAAAATGGTTATTAATGCCAGACCTTGTGCTGGCCATAAGGCCAGATTTCGTTCCCTTGAGCAAAACGATGTTGGTTCTCAATTTTTGCCTTGCGAATTTTTGATTTGCGTCTTTTAGAATTTTATTTCCTTTATGTAATCAAAGATACTTTAGTAATTGCTCAAGGTATTATAAATATGTCAAATAGGGGGGGATTATTCATTCTACTTCCTTTCTCCTCTCCCACAACGATTTCCCCCTTTTCTTTATAGTGTTTTGCAATCTACTTTCTCTTCCCGATTTTTTTATTTTCTATCGATCAAATTCTTGTTTCTTACTCAAATCACTAGAACTCAATACTCTTTACACTCTATAAGCTTCATTTTATTGATTTGGTCAAGAAATAAACCTAAAAAAAAATTAAGGTTTACTATTTACCTAGGGATTTTTTATAATTAATAAAGATTAATACTTCCTAGGATTAAAATTAACCCATTAATAAGATTTTTAATACTTTTCTAGTATTAATTTCATATTTTGATCAATTTTACAAATGAAGATTACTATATGTTTAGCGTTTTACTATACAATTAGAATTTTTATAAATTAAGTTCGATTATAATAAATTAACTAAAATTGTATTATTTAGAGTATAGAATAAGTAAATATGATGCAGAATTGTTGAAAATTAGAATTAGGTTTAAACAAGTTATAGGAGGCAATGAGTTAAAAGCCGAATTAGAGTAAATTGACGATAATGATTGAATTATGAATTGGCCATGGGGTTCTATTGCTGAAAATCAGATAAATGATCAAAAAAAGAATTGATTTCAATGGTTAGGTGTTAACTAGGAAACCTGAGAATCTTATGTATAATTTTGGTATATAAGATGTATATTAATATTTTTAAAGGTATAAAATTAATTAGAATATTGGTATATATATGGATTAGGTATCGATCATATGAGTAAGGAGCTCCACAAAGTGGGAGAATTATCGAAAGTGATTACCCTCCCTAAGAGTGAATGGACCCTTTTAACTACTTTTTATTTGTTTAAAATATTTATAAAACTTATTTGTTTTAATGTTTTAGAATGTTAAAAAAATATTTTATATTCTATGTTTTTAATTAAATAGTGATTTATGACCTATTTTTATAAATAAATGAATGCAAGGCTTATATTGTGATTGATTTGAATATGAGGCCTTAGAGATCAAGCATGAATTTAAAATGAAACTATTTTATGATTCTGTTTTACATCATTTATTTTAAGATTATAAAATAAAAATAGTTTTTCAAATAATTGTAGATTTTATGGCGAGTATTGAATGTATGGACTTAAAAATGATTAATGTATAATAAGCTTTATAAATGATGATTTGGATTAGTGATAAATATGTTTTTTTTTTCATTTTATTTCGATTTCGATTTGATGATGATTTTATATAATGATATGGTTGGAGAGCCAGTTGATTTGTTTTATGGTGATATAGTCGAGCAGACTAAAACTATAACCACAAAGACAATTAGTTTAGAGTGATCCTAAATAAAGGTCGCCTAGGTGATTAAGTATATAGTAACCTAGTATGGACTGAGGTAGGCGCCACCTATATAAGAGGTTTATGAGATAGCTTATAGTCAAACTAGGAGGTGGCCATCTAGGTGATGTAATGCCCAAGTAACTATCCATCTAGAGGCCATGGCAACGAAGCCTAAGGTCAAGCCTCGAGAAGGCCACCTAGGTAAATAGTGACAAGTGGTAGGTAATTGTCTATCTGGATTCTATACTTATGATGTATTGAGGATAGTCAGGGATATCACTACATGATTATTTGAGACCAAAGTCAGTGGTGGATAAGGTTTTAAGATAAAATAAGTATGCATATTATACTTTCTTTATTACAAGAGTTTTATATTATCATGTGTATTGTTTTATTAAGAAAGATAAACCACTGAAGGCTTGGGATTACTCTTGACCATAGTTACTGTTAAGAAAAGATGTTAGCCCAATAATTCTCTATGCACAGGTCGTTGATTTAAATATTTGAAACATTTTTCTAAGTTTTTCATAATCAATTTTATTTTAAAATCTCCTTTTATTAAAATATTGATTTAATATTAGTATTTATATATTTGTATGTATAACTGCTTTTAAATTTTTGTCTACTCATAGAGTATACATTCGTATACTCTCTCCTTCACACTTCAGTTTCAGATGAACTCAAGATTAACACATTGAATTGTGTGGTAGTGATTGTATAAAGGCTTTGAAGACTTAAGTACATTTTTATACTCAACTCATAGCTTTAAATTTTAAGTCCACTTGGGATTTTGTAAACATTTGTATTATTTTTGTGTTTTTGAGGATTTTAAACGAATTTTATGAAACTATGTGTTTGGTTTATTTTTATAACTTGAATGTATATTTTCTTTATCAGATAAGTTTTGAATTATCTCGAAGAGACCAATTATTATTTTTATAATGATTATATTTGATTTAGATTGATATTGACTGAGAAATGGATTTGTGAATGATAAGATGAATGAAGATTTGGATTGTTAAAATAAATATTTGAGAGTCTTTTTAGATGATATTGAATCGAAAGTAGGAACCTTAGAAGCTCGATAGGTTTTGAATAAACATTCGAAGGTTTAAAATGTATATCAAAAGCATGCGATGGTTGTCATGTGTGAATCCCATGATCGGAGGCATAACAAAATATATTATGAGGAATTAAAATTTTACATCTCCTTAAAAGTATATTGATGAAATAGTTTTAAATGTAACAAATAAATCACAATATATTTGTTTAATAAATTCTAATCACATGTACATTTATTTTAAAATTTCTTAATTTTTAAAAAAGATGTACAATTATAACAAGAAAAAAAATTACATATATTTTTTATTAGATAATTCTATTAAAACTATCTTACCTAAATTTTTTTCTACCCTAGCTTGTGTTTTAGGAATAGTTAGACTGAATGGAATAGAGAAATGCAATAAACACATCAATTAAATCTTTTATGCATGGATATATCATTTTTGAAGAAATAAAAAACTTGAAACTATTCAAAATTTAGAGTAATTAACAATCAAAACTTTAATCTATTTTCAATATATATATATATATATATGTTGGAGATAATCTCGGATCTTATCAACCCAAAGACTTACTTGAGGGCCCAATTCCTTGGTAATAGTTCATAGTCCACCAGTTGTGAGAATTTCCTAGGATAAATTACCTATTGCTAGATTAAGTCTTGGGATAAGTGCTTGAGACCCTGACTCTATATAAAAAAAAATCGTACGAGATCCTTCAATCATAGGAAGCATATGAGATCCCAAGGTCTTACGATTTCTGTCTCTCACCCAAGAATCACAAGAACCTCGATACTCTTACATTCTTGAAATCATAAGACGTCCCTAAATGATATGCAAAAGTAAGATCTATAAAGATCTCGAAAAGTTGGGATACTACTATTAGTGGTCCAAGGTAAGGATTATAACTGCCTTCGACAGAAGAGACCCCGAGGTCAACTGTAATCGATGATTGCCCATCTGATAGCTTTAAATAGGATATCCAAAGCCAATAAATACGAATAATGATTATAGAAGTAAATGTGGATAATGACAGAGGTGACTACAATCCATAATTTCAATGACGTATCTCAGGATGTGTGGAGAGAAGAAATAATTAACAGACACATGTCCTACTATCGTAAAATTTGACTATATAAAGCATTATGATCCAGGAAATAAGTAAGGTTTTAGAGACCTACTTGCTACCATTTTTTCTAGCTTCTCTTAAAAATATTCTAAAGAAAAACCTAACTTAAGTATCAGAAAATTTTTATTAGAAAACTAGTTTTTCTCCTAATTGCTATTTTTTTTTGTTTTCAGACAAACCTAGTTCATCAACGAAAGATTGACCTAATGGTGCATAAATTTTAAGATCGTGTGAAATTCCTGTATCAATAGTTTGACGTCGTTTATGAAAAACAAATAAAAAGTCAACAATTTCTAATTTACATGAATAAAATAATAGCAACTAGAATACCATGATATAACAACAACGGTTAGTGATGACCACGATAGGCAATATAAAATGTCAGAGAATATAGGACTCCGGTTAAGTTTTGAAATTATTCTCTCCCACCACTTATCTTATATAAGGAAGAATGAGGAGGAAGCTCATTGGGTGCAATGGTTTAAGGAAAGTGAGAAATGGCATGTGAAAGATGACTGGCCAAAGAAATTTTAAAGATGAGAAAGATGTTACAGTCAGGGTTATTTGGTCTAAGAATAACTACCTCTTCGGAACCAATAGAAAGTAGCACACCCAATAGAAGGAGGAATGAAAGGCGAGACCCCAAGGTGTATGAAGATTCACCCAGAAGAAAGTATATGGCTATAAAAAAAAAAAAAGGAAAGCAAAAGATATAGAATTATCTCTTGAAGGAGCGGCACAAAGGGGGAATGTGAATGTACTTTTCAAAATCTTTGTGGATCGTTAACTTAAGTCCGCCTGCTCTATTTTTAGCCCTAAGGTGAAACTTGAGCAGAAACCTAAGGATGGTCTAAAACTTGAGAATATAAGGAGAGTCTTTAAATAGACTAAGAAATCTCAGAGCATCGAATGTTATAAAGGAAAGAAACCTAAGGTACAGTTACTGGTGAAAAGAATCTAGAGTCTCTAGTAAGGAAATTAATGGAAAAGATTGATATTAAGAAGATACAGGAGCAGGAAAATAGTACGAAGCTTGTGTTATCTACAGATTTTTATTCTAAATCTCATTTTTCGAGGAGGATTTTAGATTCGGTTTGACCTGAGAGGTTTAAGATACCTCAGATCACTCCCTTTATCGAGAAGTTAGATCCCTCACTATATATAGATTTCTTCAAGCAGATGATTTTGATTTAGACATTAAGTGAGGATTAGATGTGTCATTTGTTTCTATTCATATTAGAAAGACAAGCTAGAAGATGGTTTACCAGCCTGGCACGAGTGAGTATCCATAGCTTTGAATAATTCTATGACATTTTTATCATAGAGTTTAAAGGGGTAGTTTTCAGTACTAAGACTCTAAGTTCACTATTAATATTAAGACAGGGCGCTGGTGAAAGTCTAAAAAATTTTGTTAAGAGATACCATGAGAAGGTAATAAAGATATGGGCATTCTATCACCTGTTAGTATTGGAAGACCAAAAGTAAATATTAAGAGTAAAAAGGGCATAGTATACCGTACGGAAGCATTTTATTACCACCTACAAAGTAGTATAGAAAAAATTATTGAATGAGATCAAATTAAGGATTAAGTAGTCTTAAAATTAAAAGAAGAGAAGGTATTAAGGACTCCTTCTTAGAAAAAAGTTCGATTTAACGAATTCGATAGTAGGAGGGTAAAGAGTTCTCAAGATTTTTTTGCCTGAGAGATGTTAGGATGAAAGACATGTAGGAGAAAAAAATCTCCTCAAAGGGATGACACAAAACGGGTAGCTTAATTACAAAAGCATTGGTGATTTACCCTCTTGAATGACTTCTTTCACAGATCTTGGAGGAGATTAAAACGTAAAGAACTTTATTTCTAAAACCTTAACCTTTGAAGAATAAGCCATCCAAAAGGTTAAGGAATAAATTTTGTGAATTTCATTAGGACGTAGGAAATAAGACTGATGAATGCTTTGATTTATAGGAGTAGATTAAAGTGTTAGTCAGGAATAATTACCTGATAGAATCATGATTAACCTCGAGGATGGAAATCAAGGTCCCAAAGTAAATAATGAGTGAAAAAAGAAAACAGATCATCATTCTATGCTGATATCGGGGGGGTTGACATTGGCAAAAAATTCAAACAAGGCACACAAGAATTACTCAAAGTATTATTTACCTAATTCTGTTGTGGAACCTCATGTAATGAATGTGAGAACTAAGAAAAAATGTAGAGTAACGATAATTCCAATTATGTTTATTGATGAGGATGAAGTGAGGGTTCACTACCCCCATGACAATGCTTTGGTGAAGACTTTAGCAGTTGGGATAGCTCAGGTCAATAAGACTTCGATTGACACAAGAAGCTCCATCAATATTAATTTCAAGGAAACACTAGATTCTTTGGGAATATAAGACTTAAGGTTATGACATGCCAAGATCACATTGTATGAGTTTAGGGAATCATATGTTTATCCACTAGATACAATATAGCTACTCGTGATAATGGGAGATAAGACATATTAAAAGACGAAGATAACAAAACTACAAGTGATAGACCTTAAGATGTCATACTGTACAATTTTAGGAAGACCATTTTTCAGGATAACTAAGACAGTGGAGAGTATCTATTACCTAAAACTCAAATTCAGGGTAGGAGAATGTATTGGAGTAGAAAGAGAGGTCAAATCATGCTCCATTATCGAAACAAAAAATTCTTATTGCATTTTCAAGTGACCGTTAGAAGAGGTTTCAGATGGTCAAGATGAGCAATCACACCAGGCACTTATCGTGGAAAGTCTAGACAGAAAGTTAGGGATTTTAGGGAAGTCAACTATTACAAAGCTGTAAAAGAGATGAAATCGATGATTCTAAATGAAGAAAACCCCTAGAGAATTATGACAATAGAATCCTAACTACTCGATGAGTAGAAGAGGAACTTAATAGAGGCTCTAAAGATGAATATAGATTTATTCGCTTTGATGCATGAACAAATACCAGGACTAAGTATTCAAGTAATTTTCCACCACCTCAGGATCAACCTTAAATTCAAGGTAATACCTAGGAAGAGAAGGATGTTCAACATTGAAAGAAGGAAAGTAATTCAAGTAAAAGTTAAAAAACTTTTCAAAGTAGACTTTATTTGAGAAGCGTACTACACCGAGTGGATTGTCAATATAGTCATGGTAAAAAAAGCTAATAAGAAATGGAGAATATGCATAGATTTCATTGACTTGAATAAAACCTACCCTAAAGATAGCTTCCTACTCTTGAGGATAGATCAATTGATAGATGCTACAATAGGACATGAGTTGTTAAGCTTTATGGATGTATTCTATAGATGAGTTAGACTAAGAAAATATCGCATTCATTATAGACCAAAGCTTGTATTGTTACAAGGTTTTGCTTTTTAGGTTAAAGAATACTGGAATTACATTTTAAAGACTGGTCAATCATGTTTTTAAGCCTTTGATCGGGTCAACAATGAAAGTGTATATCAACAACATGATAATAAAATCTGTCAAGACAGTTGACTGTATGAGGCACTTAAAAGAAACCTTCTCCTATTTGAGGTATAAAATGAAACTAAACCTTGAGAAGTGTTCATTTGGAGGCGGTGTAAAAATATTCTTCAGGTATATTGAAGTTAATTCACAGAAGGTGAAGGTTATCATGGATTTGAAATCACCGAACACACTAAAAGAGTTGTAGAGCTTAACCAAAGAATTGACGATCTTAAAAAGGGTTATATCTAAAGCTATTGATAGATATTTTTCATTCTTTTAGGTTATGATAAAAGAAAAAATGATGAAGTGGATTGCAGTATGCAAGAAAAATTTTAATGAGTTCAAGGAGTATCTCGCTTTAATCCTGCATCTAACAAGCCTCGATAAGAGTAACATACTCTAATTATATTTGACCATTAGCGACTATTTAATAAGCTCAGTATTGATTAAGAAAGAAGTAGAAAAGAATCACAAGCCAGTCAATTACACAAGTAAAATTTTACTTGATACAAACACTAGGTACTTACACTCGTGGTGACTACCAAGAAGTTACGTTCCTGCTTTTAGGCACTCAAATTATAGTTTTAACCAATCAATCCCTAAGATAAATTCTTCACCACCCTTACCTCTTGGGACATCTTGTGAAATAGTCAATCAAGCTCAGTGAATATGATATCTACTATAAGCCTAGAAAGGTAATAAAGGGTAAGTATTAATCGATTTTATGGATGAAAGGTTGGTCTTAAAACAACTATCCATATATTGGGTCATGGAGAATGATCAAGACTCCACAAAAATAAACAATCCCAAACAGAAGTTCTCAGATCAATATTGGTAACTATTGCGGGGATTATTTTGATTAAACTTGATAGGATAAAAGTGATCTATTCCCTCAAATTTAACTTCAAAGTGATCAACAATGAAGCCAAGTATGAAACCCTAATAGCGAAAATCAAGTTAACCCAAGCTCTGGGGGTTAAATCCTTATGTTTCTATAGTGATTCTCAGCTTATTTTATACTAAATTAATGAGCAATTCTAGGCATGTGAGATCAATATACAAGCTTACTTGAATTATATGAGTGGGCTTTTACGAATGTTTGAGAAAGGTATTTTAAAGCAAATTCCTCGACTAGAAAATTCAAGAGCTAACACTCTATTCTAACTAGTTTCAACATTTAAGGGTAAAATCCTTACCTCAACTCCTGTTAAAGTATTATTATAGAAGAGTATTAAAAAAATGGCTCGATAGTTATGGTAAAAGAAGACTCTTACTGGACTTGGATGTGTTAGTGTATATGCCCTAGAAACCATTCGTGTTGTCGGTTTCAGGGCTTTTGATCTTGTATAAACCTGTTATTTAT
>JAVXUL010099288.1:0-20323 GCA_035590515.1 Trichilia minutiflora | reverse complement strand
GGTATTCTGGGGTTTGAGTACACCCTGGAGGTCTGTGGCGTCTGTCACAGGTGGGCCCCACGGATTGGGGTGTGACAGCATTACACCTTGGTAGATTATTTTAAAAAGATATTGATTTTTAGAAGGTCAAATGAACTGGAGCCAATTTTTATGAGCGAGCGAAGGATATTTTCTTGATATATTATATCAATCCTAGAGACTAAAAGATTATTGTAGAATTGATATCAAGCATATTTGACACACGTGATTGATAGATCCTTTCTAGGAGTTGATTTAAAGTAGGTGCCAATTGTGAAGAAATTTTTTAATATATTTCCTGAAAAATTATTTGTCTGGTAAAAAATAAAATTTCGTATTGACCTTATGTCAGGAATAACACTGATATCAACATCACCTTATCGTATCGCACTAACAGAGTTAACAGAATTAGAGGCCCAATTAAAAGTTTGGTTGAGAAGGATTTTATCCAACTAAGTGTATTACCATGACATGCACTAGTATTATTTGTAAAGAAGAAAGTTAATACGTTAAAGTTATGAATTGATTATCAATAACTTAATTGAGTAATTATCAAGAACAAATATCCATTATTGATAAATAATGATTTATTTGATTAGTTATAGGGTGCAAGGGTTTTCTTTAGCATTGATTTGAGATTGGGTTATCATCAGTTGAGAATCAATGAAAATAATATTTATAAGATAATATTCAAGACTTGATATGGTTATTATAAGTTCTTAATTATACTGTTATAGCCTTCATGGATTTGATGAATCAGATTTTTTACCATTATTTGGATAATTTTATCATTGTGTTTATTGATGACATACTAATATACTCGAGGAATAAGAAAAAACATTATCAGTATCTTAAAGTAGTGCTTCAAACTCTGAGAGACAAATGGTTGTATGTGAAATTCTCTAAGTATGAGTTTTGACTTAGAGAAATAAATTTTTTTAGGCATATTATTTCAGGCACCAGGATATTTATAGATTCGAAGAAGATTGAAGTGATAGTATAGTGAGAGCAACCAAAGAATATTATGGAGACTCATAATTTCTTGGAGCTATAAGGATATTATAGGAGATTTATTGAGGGTTTATCTCTACTAATTCTCCATTGACGCGTCTAACAAGAAAAAAAGTTAAATTTGAATGGGATGACCAGTGTGAGTAAAGTTTTCAGACTTAAAAGATCATCTTACTTTAGCTCTAATACTGATGGATATGTAATCTATAGTGATGCTTTAAGATAAGGCTTCAGTTGTGTAACAGTTAAAGAGTATGAAGAGAATTATCCAACCTATGATTTAAAATTAGCCACTATAGTGTTCACTTTGAAGATTTGGAGGTTTTACTTGTATGAAGAACAATGTCAGGTGTTTAGTGATTATAAAAGTTTAAAATACTTTCTCACGTAGAAAGAATTGAATCTGAGGCAGTATAGATATTAGAACTAATTAAAGATTATGATCTGATTATTGATTATTATCCAAGAAAAGTTAATGTAGTGGCAGATACCTTGAGTAGGAAATCTTCAGTTATCTTATCTTATATCCAAACTACTCATATACCTTTGTTGATATAATTAAGAATAATGAGAGTAATGCTAGGGTGCGATAAGGTTGAAGCTTTAATAACAGATTTTGTTGTTAGACTTACCCTCATGGATTAGATCAAGTAAAGTCAGATGCAGGATAATGAATTAATCAGGATTTACTAGGAGATTTTGAATGGCATGGACAGTAAGTTTTATTTCACTCAGGATAGGATGTCAACATTCAAAAAATATATATACATGTCTAGTGATGAAGCTCTGAGAGAGACCATTTTAGAGGAGACCTACAATTCAGCATCCAACTAGCATTAAGATGTACTATACCATCAAAAAGAGTTACTAGTGGTCTAGGATGAAGAGAGATATAACCAAGTTTATGGCTAGGTGTCTGATATGTCAACAAGTAAAAATAGAGCACCAGAGGCTTGGTAGGATTTTACAGTTTTTATCGGTATCTGAATGAAAATGAGAATACATCACGATGAATTTCATGACTGGATTACTGCCGACATAGGCAAGTTATGATGTTATTTGGGTTATAATGGATTGACTAACGAAATCTACTTATTTTTTACCCATTCAAATTAATTTCTCTTTGGATAAGCTAGTAAGGTTGTACGTAACAGAGATAATTAAATTGCATGGTGTACCAGGTATAATTGTATTAAATCAAAATTCTCATTTTACATCCTGATTTTGGCCAAGATTTTAAAGGGCTATAGGTATATAATTAATATTTAGTTCAATATTTCATCTTTAGATAGATGAACAGTCAAAAAGGACCATCCAGACACTAGAAGATATTCTTTGAACATATGTTATAGAGTTTACAAGTAGCTGATATATCTACATATTACTAGTTGAGTTTTTTTATAATAATAGCTATCAAACTAGTATTGAGATGGCACCTTATGAAGCCTTATATGATAAAGAGTATAAAACTCTACTATGTTGGGATAAGGTTGGTGAAAGAAAACTGAAAAACATTAAATTAATCGAGACCACCTTCGAGAATATCAAGATTATCTAAGAGAATATGAAAGTTGCCTAGATTGACAGAAATTATATACGAATACTCAGATGAGAGAATTGAAATTTGAAGTAGATGATCAAGTTTTCTTAAAAGTATATCCATAGAAGGGAATATTTAGAATTAAAAATAGGGATAAGTTGTATTCTCGATATATCTAACCTTTTAAAAATGTGAAGAGCATAGATCCAATAGCATATAGATTAGAGTTATCCTCAGATTTAGGTTGTGTTTATGATGTGTTTCATGTACCCATGTTTAAAAAGTACCAGAGCCATCTCACATTCTTGAGACATCACTGGTCGAGCTAAGAGAGAACCTCAGTTATACTATTCAACTAATGAAGATTCTTAATTGGCAAGAATAAGTTTTGAGAGTAATATTATTCCTATGGTGAAAGTCCTATGAAAAAGCTTAACTCCCAAAAAAATGATTTGAGAACGTGAAAGTTTGATGCGAAGATAATCTCCTTACTTATTTTAGTAACATGAAGGGTAAGTTTAACTTATTTTCTATTTTACATACTTATAGTCATTATTATAGCATTACTTTCAGAATTTTAGCATTTAGTATGCTTAGATAGAAGCTTCAGTGTCTTCTCTTATTAACAAATAACAAGTGAGGTATTGTAAAATACCTTTATTCGATTATTAGGAGAGAAAAAACTGTAGGCTTAAAAGATATCATCATTCATGCATATTTTGTTATCTCATATAGCATTTTGAGGATAAAATTCGTTTTAAAGAGGGAGAATTGCAAATCTCGTATTTTTGATATAAGGGTATTTTAGTTATTTTATCCTCTAAGTATATTTTTATCTTTTTTTAAAATATATGCTCGGATATTATTTTAAGTAACAATTTAGTGGCAACCATTTTGAATGATTTAAGAAAAAATTTGAGTGAAAATAAATATGGTATGAGCTAGAAATGAATTCAGAAAACTAGTTTTAAAATTTTTCTTTGGGTAAATTATTCGATCGAACGAATTAAAAAATTTATTCGAACAAATGGATTTTTGACAGAACGAATGAAAAAGCTTGATTGAACGAACGATTATTAAGAATTCAGTTGAACGAATCCTTTGATTCATTCAGATGAATAAGTTCGATCAAACAAAATACAGGCTTGTTCGAATGAACGAATGGCTATCATTTTTTCAGAGAACTATGAAAATTTCAACTAAGTGAAGTAGAGATTCATTCGAATAAAATGAGATTCGATCAAACGAATCAAGCAATTGGCTAGATCAAATCGATCAAAAATCCCATAAAAATATCGATTTTGTCTTGAAAAGTTTTTGTTTTCTTTTGTTCCTTATGAGTATTCTAGTAATTTTCCTAGGCCTTATTTATATGGGTGCATAGAGGAAGAAAACTCATTTTCTTTCTTCCTTTCTTTCCCCTTCGCTTCTTCTTTGCCTCCCATTTTACTTCTCTCTGACTTTCCCATTTCTTTTTCGATTTTCAATATATTAAACCGTCGTTTCTTGCTTCATATCACTAGAGCTTGTCATTCTCTAAATCTTACACACTTTGTTTCGTCCTTTTGACAAAGATTTAGACTCTGAGAGCTAAAGAAACGTTAGGATTTACTATTTATACCAAAGTAATTTCAATGGTTTGTGAAGAACAAAGCTTCTTGGGGTTATTTTTAATCTTTTGATAACTTTTATAACTCTATTAATGTATCTATTGTGTGATTTAGTGAGTTTGATTCTTCGAGCTACTATACATTCACTTTAAATTAGGCTCTGATTGAATCAATTTGAAGTTTATTCGTGTTAATAAGGACATAGAGTATGTGTGTACATTGTTACATTATTAAAATTGTGAAATTAAATATTTAGGCATAGCATACAATAAAGTTTAGTTATTGTATGAATGGGGATTTTTATGCAATCATTGATTTAGCCTAATCTCAATCAATAGGGATAGAACGAGGTTAAATTGACTCAATTTGGGAAAAAATATGAGCGATTCAGTAATTTGAGTAATGAATTGAATTAGAATGATCGAAAATGATTTTGATATCAAACGAGAAATTCTTAGGCATCTTTCACGTATGGCATATTATGGTTATGAGGAATGATTATTAATGTTATATTATATATGTATCTATTATAGGTGTAGATGACATAGTTCAAGGATCACCACTGACAGAGCTATTTACCATCTCGTAGTTATAAATAGATGTTTTCTTATTTTCTTTTCTTCTTTAAATGTTGTTTAAAAATAATTATATATTGGTTATGTGGATGTTTAAGGCCAAAGGCCTAATCTGTTTTATTATGAGTTATGTTGGTTAATGATATATTTTGTATATGTTATGGCTCAGGCCAAGAGGTCAAGTATGAGATAGTTTTAACTTTTTGATAAAAATAGTTTTGTTAATGATTTTCTTCTTGATTTGTTGGCTTGGACTTGTGTGCCATTGATGGTGATGAATTTAGCCTTATGTCCCATTACTATTAGTTTTTGAACTTATTTAAGTCGTTGCTTTTTATTTTAACTGTGTAGATCGGTATTGGATATAATACTCGATGAAATAAGGATTGTCTTATGTTTGAAAATTCAATAGACCACCGAGTATTTAATATGATGGTATCTAGCATACTATTGTCTATCAGCTCTATGAGGTGAGGATTTTCTTAAAGATGAAAATGTAATAGGCTAAAGAGAAACTCTACCAAATGAAGATTATGCCATAAAGAAAAATCTAATAGACCACAAAGTAGTTTATACTTCCATTTTGAGATTTGATTTTTAATAATTTACTCTTACGAAGAGAATTATTTCCTGTATGCCTCATAAGATTTAGTAATATAATTTTAAATAAGGATTTTAACATATTATTTTTTTATCTACTTACTGAATATTTTTCAATACTCACCCTTCTTTTTTTTTACATTTCAAAATAATGCATTCAGGTGGCAGACGTAATAGTATTTATCAAAGTTTTTCTTAGAAAGCAGTTACTCGACTCAAATGGTTGAATGTTTGGTCCACTAAGAACTGAGGTTGAAACCAGATCGAGTACTGGATTTTTTTATTGAGCCAATAGCCGATCTGGTTAAAACTAAATCTGAAATTTTTTATTCAGATCTGGTTTAATTTGAACAGAGAATCAAAAAATCGATACCTGATTTAAATCAAATACTGATTTTATTATTAAAATTTTAAAATAAAAACTTTATAATTCTTACAATTTAATCTTTATTTTTTTAAACAAATTTTAAAATCTTATATTTTAATCCAAAAAATTTTAAAAACTACTAAATTAACTTTAAAAATATGAATAACCATACAAAATAAATAAATATGTAAATTCAAATAATAATTAATTAAGTTTTTAATAATGAAATTATCATCATAAATATAAATAAATTCAAAATTAAATAATTAATATACTTTTTAATTTCAAAAAAACGAACAAAATATATATGTGTGTGTGTGTGTGTACGCATAGCAAATTTATTTATATGCACTTCATGTTTAATTTGTCTTCAAAAACTTAAAATATCATTATAAATAACAAAAAATTTTAAATTAAAAAAATAATTTTCGTAATATAATTATACAAACAAACAAAATTAAGATCCAATCTAAATAATAACTAATTAAATATTTAATACTATGTTAAAACTGGATCAGATCCCTAATTTTTTTTTATCAAATTGGTATCCAATCCTGTTAAAATTGGATCTAGATTTTTTGATCTAGATCCGATCTTATTAATAAATTGAGCCATATTTTTTGGGTACATAATTTTCAAATCCAACCGGTATCATAAAAATTCGGATATTTTTGAACAACCCTACTAAGAACATTTGTATTAAATAAATTTGATAATTTACTGAATAATTTTATATATTTTACTTTGCTCGATCAAGTATGTATTTAAAACGATTTCGTTTTATTTGAGTTATATTAGAATTAAATGATAATTGGTATTTAATTTTAATACTATTAATAGTTTTGAAACATAATGAAATAGTTAAAATTTTGATATAATTGAAAATTGATTAGAATATAGTTTTCAAAGTATCTTTCGTATCCTTAAAATATATTTTAATTAATAAAATATATTTTTTAAATTTACGGTAAATGTCACATGAACTAATATCTAGGATTAGGGTCATGGACTAATATCTAGGATTAGGGTGTGATAATTATACCATGCAAACAGTGATAGAGAATGGTCTCCAGTGTTTGACATGCGTCCTTTACCATCAAACTTTCCTTTTTTAACATTACCGATTTGTGGTTATCAGAAAGAGATCAAAAATGAAGGTTTCTAGACTGGCAAAAAAATGCTAAGGCCTTGCCCGACTGTACTTCTAGACATTATCAAAAATCCTATCTCAAAGAAAAAAAAACTCAATATTCTTAAAGTTCGATTAACATTAATTATGTCAATAAGACTTTAATCTTAAAAGTATGACCCTACTGTGAATTTAAGCTCATAACCACATGACATAAAAGATGATGTGTCCAAGATAATTACGTAAATGTTTACTATTAGAATAATAACATGTCTAATATGATAGTCCGTTTACTATTAGAACAATAACGTGTCTAAGTGATAGTGTAGATAAATGTTCACCACCGCCTATTAGAAATACTTTTACTGTAATATTTTAATTTTCGAATCAGAATATACTATATTTGATTATATGACCAAATATTCACTTTCATCGTTAGTGACGATGCCCGTTTTTACTCCAAAAGTATCTCCTGCGAACATGTTTTTCTCAAGAAATTTTACCCTCAGAAGTACACAAAATGACGATGCATAGTAATTGGTTTACGTGAGCATGAATTACGGAACAGCTGTGCTATGCATGCATTTGTTCTGCACAAGAAGATAGCTTTCGAAACAAAATAAAATAGAATAGAATAAAAAAAGCACTTCTCAGTTCTCTCTGCTTTTTACCATTGCATCATTTTGCATGGTAAATAAGCAAATTCGTTTACGTGAATGAGAATCTGTACTGCCTCATTGTAAAATCAAAATCAGAGTAAAAAAGAAGAGAAGAAGAAGTTGGTTTGCTTATTGGCTGAGCTTAACTTGTAGAGTGTGCTGCCGGGTTTACAGAGAAATCGTTGAGTTGATGGTACATGATAGGATGAAGAGAAAAAATTGGTCATATTTGAGTAGCAATTCCCAGAAGGATTCTCTTCCTAGATTTTATTTATTTATTTAAAAAAAAAAGCCCGCATTCACACAGCTCAGGGAAAGCGGAGAAGTGGAACTGTGGAAGATAAAGAACCTGAAATTCATAGAACAATGTGCCCTTGAATTTTTATTATTTTTATCTTATCGTGCTGTTTTTTTTGTAGGTTTTTTAGGTCAGTTGTCCTTCCAAAACAAAACGAAAGAAACAAAACCTGGATGAGTGATTGAGTGATGACAGAATTGAGATTGATTCTTTATCAGTTATCGATATAAACTTTCTCTCTCGTCAGCATCAACTGAATTAGCCTACTGGGTTTGATTTTGTTTTTGTTCTTTTGTTTTTATTTTTAGTAATATCTCATAGAAAGTTTTTTTCCTTGTTAGCTGGCTCAAGCAAAGCAAAGGAAAAGCAAAGTATTATTATGAAGAGGAATGAATCAATGTCTCATCATGAATGTTATCTATCAACCCCGCGCAATTGCATTTGCATGAGGCATCAAAATACAAGAATGAAAGGTGATCAATATTCTTAATGTAAAATAAGAGACTGCGAAAAGTTGATTTAAATGCTTATCATAAAAGAAAGAGGATATGAATAAAATTTGTGTGAATATATATATATATATATATATATAAAGTATTATTAAAAATTGATTTGGCAAAATTAACCTATTTCACAACACATTTTGAAAGGCGAAGTTAATTTTCAAAATTTTGATTAACCTTACATTTTGATATACTTTATACAAATTATAACTTCAAATAAATTATTAAATTTAAAATTTATCAAAAAATGAATTTAAAATTTAAATAATATTTTATTTATAATTTTAAAAAAAAAATTCTCAGGATTTTATCAATAACGCAAAGCATCACCGATTTTACTCTTTAAGGATATAATTTGGTCATTCGTATATATTGATGCAAAAAATTAGTTATTCTTTTTTAACCTCTAGCACTAATTTTTTCTTTTTTTTCAATCGCGGTCAATTTATGTAAGTTTTTATCTACAAAATACAAAAATTTTCAGGGATAAAACCAGTTTTTTTGATGAAACTCCTTCGATAATTAAATAAGTAAGAATTTTACTTATATCTAAGAGTTGAAAGAATAGAGAGAACACGATAGAGTTGATCCTTAGAGAGAAAAATTGGAAGAGAATACGTGTATGTATTTTTGTGTAAAGTTTGAATATTTATTACCCGTAAAAAAGAATCAGCCTCCCTTTATTCTTGGATTCTGTTACCTTTCAATTATTTGCAGGTATAACCGTATACACATGTCATTCTCTCGTTGATTCTCTTTAAAAGTTTATTAAGGGAATCACTGGACGTAACTGTCATAAAAACCATACTTATCCACATGTATAAATAAATATTTTAGAGTATTGGTGAGATCGGAGAATGTATATTAAAAGTCCAAGATCTTGGTGCGGGTGCTCCGAAATTTCTCAGGTTATTAAAAGTATGCGTCGAGAAGTCTCAAATCTCAGTGGAAACGAATCCAAAAGTTCAAGGTCTCGGAAGATAATGATGTAACCCGAGAAACTTCTATTTTGGTATCATAGAAAGAGGTATCAGAATGTAACTATTTTATGAGCTCGGATAGATTGATGCATTTGAACAACGGACCTGAGCCTTTGGGCTAAACTCTGACAAAATATTCAAACAATATAAAATTAAATTTTATTCAATAACACATGTAAAAATAAGTTTTATTTAATATTATATGTTTATTTTGATCATTTATATTACTATAATATTTTTAACTTCAAAATTTATCAAACACAAATAAATTATTTTAGAATTCACAATTCTTTTAAAACTAAAATTTATAAGTAATGAATTGATTTTTTTACACCATAGTAAAAATTAACTATTTTATAATTTATGATAATCCCCAATTGACTATATGTGTAGTAGACAATTGTTTGTATAAAAAAAAAGTAAGAAATGATCATTTTTCGTCTTAATTCAAAATTTCTTCATGTATTATAGGAGAACAATTTCTTATTTATTAGAATTAACCTAAGAGTAAAATTTTGAATTAGAGTTCAAATGAG
Source organism: Trichilia minutiflora (assembly GCA_035590515.1). Lineage (NCBI taxonomy): Eukaryota > Viridiplantae > Streptophyta > Magnoliopsida > Sapindales > Meliaceae > Trichilia > Trichilia minutiflora. The sequence continues at coordinate 10,497 of JAVXUL010099288.1, read as the reverse complement.
TTTTATCATTGACAATCTCAGATTCTCAATATACCTCTAACTATGATATAATTTTTTTTTTTGAATTTTTTAGTATGCTCCAAAACTAATAAACCCATAAACATGTCCAATTCGATTTATGATTAGGTCAAATTAGATTCACAAGATCTTTTTGTATAAATCGTAAGTATGCAAAAATAGACATTCATAACTACAAATCAATTACAGGTGAATAGAGACCATTTTTAAATTATAAATATATTAATTTTAATTATAGATTAAAATTTATCATTTATCATAAATAAGGTACACAATGTTGATATAATTTTCTATATAAAATAAATCAATCGTTTAAAGAATTGTGATGATGATCTACTATCATTACTGTTTTTGGTTTGTTTTGTTTAGATTCATTACTAATTTTTTTTCATTTTAAAAATGAAAATATCTTAAATAAATTTAAAATAAATGGACCCATGAGTACAAAATCAAATATCACATGTTAACGTGGTGATAATAGCCCTTTAATAGATTAATTAATCATAATTTAGGTCAAACGTTGTGCGCCCAAAACAAAATTTAATCCAAGAAACAATATCAACGGCGGTTTGAAATACACGCCACATGAAAGAGCGTGGTTTCAGCTCATGGATTATCTCCATAGCGGTTGTTGTACTTTATATTAATGACAATCTTAAACATAAGCCCTTAAATAATCAAATAAAAAAAATTAAATGAAAAAAGTTTATTATTAATAGGATAATAACATCAGGATCCCTGTACTTTAACAGAATCATAATATAGGATATAGTTTCAATTGTTTATAGGTTTTAGGGCTATATTGTGTGATTTTATTAAAATTTAGGAACCTATATGGCATTACTCTAATTATGAATCTAGTTGAACGAGGAGAGTTCTGTCTTAGACCTTTCACTCTTTCATGCAGGTTGGGAAGACGGGGGCCTGTGCACAGAGTCATCATAACAAACCCCACGTACTCAATTACGGTTAGACACGTGTAATTTTGTAAAATAAAATTAAAGAAAAAAAACCCAAATTTTAAGCCTCAAACCAAGGTAATTTTTATTTTTTATTTTTTATTTTTAATTTAAGGGAGACGATAAAAGGACTGAAAAGATGATAATCAATCATTCACCGTATATATTATCTGTGAATTGATTATATCGAAAAGCATTCTCATATCTTTCAAGATTTTGTCAAACCATATGAAGCTATTTTGACAAGCCTTTAACAATTTTGTAAGTTGTAAACAACTAGAAGGAGAGAATCTTTATCTTTCATCTAATTTTATATTATTTTTATTTAATATTGGGAATATATTAATTAAATAAATAAAAATTATTTTTTAATATTTGAAAATAAAGAGATAATAATGACATAGAGACAAGCATGAAATTTGTTTCTAAGTGACTCTAGTTGAAAAGACTTTGAAATAATTGTTTTGTTCGGCAAGATATACAGTATATTGCTCAATTATTAGTTTGTTACTACTCTATATATATATATATATATATATATATATCATTCTTGACATCTGTAAATTAATATATAAAAATATGATAAAGGTAAAAATACAATGCCATTTGCGTGTTTAAAAAATATTTTAACGGTCTAATGATCTCGTCTCGGTACATCAGTACAACCTAGGGTTAGGGGCTTATTCCTTCTGGTTTTTCATTCTTAATCTACAATTATTTTTCAAGTTAGTAGAAAATTATGTTTTTGGAATTTAACCCCTGCCAAACTCAGATGCCCATATCTGTGTCAGGTATTTGATGATATACATTTATATATATATATATATTTCTCTTATTTTGTTAAAATAAAAAATAAATTATCTTTTTTTCGACAATTGCTTGCTTGTTATTTGATTTACAAGTCTGCATACCCCAGTTGGAGCAGAAGCAACCTATTTTTTATGATTATAATAACATTATAAATTAGGTTATTATTATTACTGTAATTTCCATTTAAGCCCCTTCATTGTCACTTACCTGGATCTTGAAGTTGAAGAATCAAAATCATCTCTCTATCTCTCTCATGTCACAATCCTAAAAAGTGCTTTTTCATTGCAGAAGCCAGCCAGAAAGCAGAAGCAGCAGGTAGCAGCTAGCAGCAGCAGCCATTTATTCAAATCCATGATCATACCAATAGAATAGGCGTATAACAGGCAAAAAGTCTAACAACAAAACCCCTGTAAATCACTGTCCAAACGCACCAACCAATTGGCCCCATTTTCTGATCTCTTCCCAACTCATAAAATCCCTTTTGTACTTCATATTTCATCGCATTCGCATCCCTTCATTTCTCTCTCTCTTTTCTACCCTTTTCACTTTTCCTTTATTCCCTCTTTCTCACCACCAATTTCACGACCCTTCAAATTCCAGAACCCTTCCGTTTTCTCTATAAATTCAACCAACAACATTTGCTTCTTTATAAGCTACAAAAAAAACTAAGCTTGCCCATTTCCCATTTCTCTCTTCTCTTTATAATTTTCAATAGCATTTCTGTATTTTTAGAAGCGATGAGAGAATACTGGTCTTCCTTGGCTTCATTGCTTGGCGTATTGGCCTTCTGTCAAAGCCTTCTTCAAGTAATTTTCCCGCCTGAACTCCGGTTTGCTTCTCTTAAATTCTTCAACCGGATCTTCAACGTTTTCTCTTTGTATTGTTACTTTGACATCACAGAAATCGATGGCGTTAACACCAACGAGCTATACAACGCTGTCCAGCTTTACCTAACCAGCTCAGTTTCCATCTCCAGCAGTCGGTTGAGCCTCACTCGCGCTCTGAATTCCAGTGCTATCACGTTCGGTTTATCGAACAATGACTGCATATACGATACCTTCAATGGGGTTACGATTCTCTGGGAACATGTTGTCTCTCCAAGACAAACGCAGACATTTTCCTGGAGACCGTTGCCTGAAGAGAAAAGAGGGTTCACTCTTCGCATCAAGAAGAAAGACAAGTCCTTGGTTCTCGGTTCATATCTTGACTTCATTATGGAGAAGGCAAATGATATCAGAAGAAAGAATCAAGACAGGCTATTGTATACAAATTCACGAGGAGGATCTTTGGATTCCAGAGGCCATCCTTGGGAATCTGTGCCGTTTAAACATCCCAGCACGTTTGATACTTTAGCCATTGATCCTGAGAAGAAGAAAGAGATCATGGAAGATTTGAAAGATTTTGCAAACGGGCAGGCGTTTTATCAGAAGACTGGAAGAGCTTGGAAACGAGGCTATTTGCTTTACGGGCCACCTGGTACTGGTAAATCTAGCATGATTGCAGCCATGGCTAACTATCTCAGTTATGATATTTATGATCTGGAGTTAACTGAAGTGCATAATAACTCAGAATTGAGAAAGTTGTTGATGAAAACAAACTCAAAATCAATTATTGTCATTGAAGATATTGATTGTTCCATCAATTTGACTAACAGGAAGAAGAGTAATGGCTCAGGTTCAAGAAATAATTATTATGAGCCTGAAATGAGATGTGGGTCTGGTTCTGCTGCTTCGGTTGGTGGTGAAGATGGTAACTATTCAATAACTCTTTCAGGTTTATTGAATTTTACAGATGGGTTATGGTCTTGCTGTGGTAGTGAAAGAATATTTGTATTTACCACGAATCACATTGAGAAGCTTGACCCAGCATTGCTCAGAAGCGGGAGGATGGATATGCATATTTACATGAGTTCTTGTTCTTATCCTGCATTGCTAATACTGCTGAAGAACTACTTGGGATACGAGGAAACTGACTTGGAAGATGAAATTTTGAAGGAATTTCAAGAAGTTATTGGCAAAGCGGGAATGACTCCAGCTGATATCAGTGAAGTTTTGATAAAAAACAAGAGGAATAAAGAAAAAGCAGCAAGGGAGTTACTGGAAACATTGAAGCTGAAAGCAGAAAGGAATGTTAAAAATGGAGGACTAACGAGGAAGAAAAATTCAAATGAAATGGAAGAAGAAGAAGAAGAAGAGGAGCAAGAGAAAAGAGCTTTGGAGAGTCCAAAAGAAGGTGGTGGTGACATTGAAGACACAAATTGCAAGGAAGGAGAAGATCATGAAGATCGCGATGAAGAGAAAATAAAATGAATTAATGGTGAGAAAAACTAAAAAGTGCACACTGATCTGCAAATTTTGTTGTTATTGGGGGCCAATTGTTATTGGGGAAATAGAAAAGAAAAACTGCGAAGAGAAATCGTTATCAATACTGGACCATGTCTCCAAGTTTCTATGTCCATGATCTTATGCTAATTTAATAATGAAAACCTATATATTATATTTCATAAATATGATCCAATGATAAACTTATCTGCATGTGGGATTGTATCCCCTGTATATACTCTGCACATGCTAACACAACAAATCTTGTTGTCCAATCTATACATTATTGGAATGGAACCAAATTTAATTTACAATTTCATCTAGCTGGGTTTCCTCTCTACCGTTGAAATTGCACATGGGAAGATTTTTATCTAAATGGAACATGTTCAAAATTGGGAACATTGTTCTTGGTTTTTAGGATCAAGAGATAATTAAAATCCATAGTTATTTTCTAAGTCTTAATCAATTATGAAAGTCATTGATGTTTCATGTACATTATTTATGTCATTATGTTAATATGGTGAACCAGACCATGAAAGATCTCCGCACCTGTGGTGAATAGAAGTTTGTCTTTTTAAAATAAAAATTCGATGTAAAAGGCGTTTGGCTTTGTAATTCAGCAAAAGCAACTAATCGAGAAATGTTTATCCTTGTTTGAATGAAATTCTCTGAAGATATAATTAAGAAATGCTTATGATTGAAGAAGACATACCTACATGTTTGTTTTCCAGTTGTCCTCTTGGACGTACTTGAAAAAGTTTTCATAACCCTTCTTGAGTTCTTTGCTTATAATTGATCTGACCTAAGGCTTTTCTTTCTTTTCTTTCTTTTCCTTTTTTTTCGTTTTTTGTTTGTTGGTTTCTCAATGTATTGTCTTCATTATTGAATTTGAAATTTTAGGCATTGTTCGAAAATTTAAAAAATGTTCATTGTCACTTCTTGAAAAACTATTAAATTTTAGAACAAGTTTTGACCAAAATTGTAAATATCATGATGGGGGGAGTATTTTAATTTCTCAAACTATCTCAATTAATTATCTTGATTCTCCAAAATTTTCGATGAAAGAAATAAACTCAACAATTTTTAATTAATTTCAAATGATTTTGACATTATTTTTTGTCGGGCATCAAATTAATTCAACTGATAAACTCTTTTAAAGACAGTATAAAGAGGTTGGGATCAAACAATAATTACACTTAAGTTAAAAACAAAATTTTTTAAAAATTTTAACGTGGGTTATAATAATTTTTTGAAAGTAACTTTAAATTATTTTTTTTAAAGAAAATAATATAAATGCAATTTGGCATCAATTTTAATAATGAGTAAAAATTATTAAAAGCAAGATTTTCACCATCTTTTAAGAATGTAATTTCAAAGGAAAAAAACAACTAAATATTTGCTTTTCACTTTATATAGTAAACATTGAAACCATGTGATTAGGAAACATGCATGATGACCAAACACATCTATTACCTTGCTTATGAATCAAAAGAAAAAAAGGAAAAGGAAAAAGGAAAATTGTTGTCAAAAGCAAATACCAAATCTCTATTGATTCTTTAAAAGAAAATAAAATGTCGATTTTAGTCGGGTATAATTGATGTGCTATGACCTCGTATTACAAGTGGTGTTTTAACTTTTTAGTAAAAAATGTTCACTTTTTTTACTTGCACAATAGTAAAATATAATCGTTTTACTGTAGAATGACTCTGATATTATATATTATTGTTTATAAAATGATATGATTAATGGATAAGATTAAGATTTATAGAGGACGGGTAGTTAAGAAAATAAGACTTCATAAGTAAAATTTGAAACAATTGAACAAACTCTAGATTTTGTGTCGGCAAAAAAAAAGGATTTGAGTTGGAAAAAATAAAAAGCAAATTAGTGGGAAATCAGAAAAAGTGTTGTGAAAAAAAAGTTGACCTTTTTTTTTGGTTTCTTGTTTACGAATTTGAGTACACGTAATACATGAGTTGGAAAGGCAGGCAAGAGACTTTGGCCTCGTGTCTCTGCTCAAAACAAATCATGCACACAGTGAGCTACAAAACCCTAAACGCTAACCATGTATTTCATGTAAAACACGTCTTGTAGTGTAACAATGTAAGCCTCAAAAAGGTGTAATTTATTGGTATAAAATTTTTTAAATTAATTTTTAATTAAATTTAATTTTAGAATATATATATATTTTTTTATAAAAATCTAAAATAATTCATGAATTTTATTTAATTTAGACACCGTATTATTAGTCATATTTCAAGCTAAATTATAGTGTTAGTAGCTGATTTTAAACTTAAACACTATCAAGCAAGATTATTTTGCGAATTCCAAAAAAAAATGATAATAATGTAAAGATGATATTCATGTATATAATGAGCATGAAAGTAAGAGGCAGCTTTTTTTAGGTCATATTACAATGCATTCAATTTTATAGTATATTTTTATGTTTTTATATATAAAAAATTATTATTATTTTTAATTCTTTCATTGTGATTATTAAAAAAATTAATAATTATAACAAAAAAATTAAGAATTACAATAAAAAAAGTAGAATAATTATATCTATAAATAATGGACTGCAATTTTGTCCAATTTTTTTTTTTGAATGTGCATGCATACAACTTTTTCAATGCATACACTTCTATTTTTGCTTAAGCATACTCTTTGAATATGAAAGGTTGTGGAGGAGTGAAATGAATAGTGCTTGAATATTTAAGATTCTATGTATTATTTGTCTTTATCTATTTATTTTATGTTATGAAGATCAGAATTTTTCTCCAATACGGCATAAGCAAGATTTGACTAAGGAGAACGATTGTGGGAGTAATCTTTTATTCTTTTGTAATTTCTTTCATAAGACAAATGGAACTTTGCTACGATTGCTAGGATTTGCACTACTCTTTTTTTAACTAACATTTAATCTTTTATATTTTCATTTTAAATTAAATTATTATAGCTTTGAAGTCATTATTAGACATTCTCTTAATAATGTATTATAAATTTATTGATTTTTTTAATATACAATAAAATTTACGTTTACTATTTCATAGATACATCAATTAATTGATGTTAATTTACTTATTTAATAAAATAAAATAAATAATTAAATTAAAGTGGGTTTGTTAATGCTTTTCTTTTAGCTTTATATTTCATTACAATTTTCAAGAAAAAGGGGCCCTAGCTAGCAGTTGGCTTGAAAATAAACCATCCCAATTCCGATGAATCCAAACAATTCTCGATTGAATTGACTGACAAATGACCGTCTCATATGTAGACAGTAGAAAAGCAGGCATATACTTCTGATAGCCACATATCTCAAAATAAATACAATCAATTTTATTCTTATGGTTCCCCATGGAAACATAAAATGGCCCCCACGAACAAAAATTTATGTGGTAGGTAAGAATGAGAAATGAAAAATGGTCCAACATTTAGTTTAGTCCAATTTATACACATGTTCCTATTATATACTACTAATATTTGTAGAATAATTTCAAAGGTGCCGGCTAACTTGGATTACTTTGCGTCAAACAATTACATAGGATCTTAGACTAATTATTAATGGAAATCTACATATAGGGAATTTTATGAAATCCATAAGATTAGTTTCTCTTGGATTAATAAGTCTATTTTCATAGGCCGGTCGTTAGAGGATGACAGAGGACAAATTTAATACTGTATACTTTAATTTTCTTACTACCAATTATTTAAATCGAAAAAAAAAAACTTCATCAACTCGTGGGTAATAAATATTAATTAATTTGGTTAATACAAATTTTAATATGTTTAATTTAACTTAACTAATTAATAAAACTATTTTATTTACTTATTAATAATGAATATAAGAAGTATTTGATGTCAAATCTACTAGCGATGAATTGTTAATATAGTCTGTAAAAAATAAAAAAAAAATCGTAGATACTACACACACTTGAATAATTGGTAGCCATTTTTCTTCCCAACAAAATGTCAAATTAGAATATGAAATTTGATTCTCCCATTTGAAAAAATTGAAGTATTTGGGGTCCCATTTCTTTGCAATCCTTACGGAAATTCCTGGAAAATCGTGTAAACTCCTGGGGGAATATGTGCCATGGGATATTGGGATTTTGTCGTCATTGGTAAAGACTTCACAAAAAAAAAAAATTGGTTTCAATTTAATAACAATTGGGATCTAAATTTTCGTTCTTTCGAACTTCTAATAGTAATTATTTTTATAAATACAACAATGATAATAAGGTAAGGAATTGACTACAACATCAATGAAAAAACCCTATTCTCTTGTCGTTTAAGCTTTATTGATTACCTTTTGTTGTTACCAATTAAAATTACTACACAAAAGTCCTAAAAACTAACAGTATAATATTGTCGATCAGTTTCCTAATGAGGCCAAACAGTGGTTTGTAAATATTTTTTACACCGAATGGTAGACAAAACCATGCTTTCTTTATAAAGTTTGAATTTTATTCACTCATTACCTACAAAAAAATGATTTATATCCATTGAATTTTTTTCTGCATGGGCAGCCACTGATTTCAAAAGAGAACAAGAACTAAGAATCAGATGCTGATAATAAAAATAACAAATTAAAACCATTGATTACAAAATTATATACATCGTATTAGAATCTTGGACTAGAAGGCAAATAATTAAAAAAAGATAGCCTTTCAATTTAATTATCATAGATTTAAAAAACTTGGATTATTCTTAGACCAATGACTGAAAATGGATTTGCTAACCTTTTTGGAATATGTGTTGTATTTTCACTTTCATTTATTTTCTAGAAGTTTACAAGACGTCCAAAGAATTGGGAATCGTATATAGCAAGAAAATGAAAAATAACCAAACAGTTGAAGTAAGAACCGAAGCCATCTCTTCTATCGTTTCTTAATCGATCCCCATAATTATTCCCAACATATAAGGTGTGAAATTAACTTATAGGCGGGAAATAGATTTAGGAGGTGACCTAAGATTCTCAACATAAATAAAAATTAACTTGATTTTTAGCAGAATAAATCTCCATCACCACAAACCAAATTAATTAAACTAATTAATGAAGCCAATCAAAACACCCAATTCAAATCTCAAGGTAATTGATAATTTATTTTTTCGATTCCATTTTTTCTAAGTCAAAATCACAATAGTCATTCAATTTACGTTTCTTCAGTGTGTAACTTTGAATAAACGAATTTTTGAAAGATTTTGTAATATTTGGTTACTGGTTGGTCATTTTTTTTTTTTAAATATGTAATAGCTCATACATTAGAAAGCAAGTAATCTTGGGTTTGTATTTGTTTTGATCTTTGAAATGGTCAAACGGGTTTTCTTTCTTTCTTTCTTTCCTTTCTTTTTTAATTTTATAATTTTAAATTGTTTGAGTGAAGTTGAGAGGAGTGGTCTACATTCAACGAAATATACTTTTACTAAGTATTTTACTTATAAGACAACTGCATCAAATAACAGCACTAATTCCAGTAGAATAATGCCATTGTCTGTATCAATCGAATTAAAGGAAAAATTTTCAAAATTCTTACCAATAATAAAATCATCGAATGTTACCAACTATTTGGTCTAGTTTTCGTGTACTATAATGAAGCCAGCAGGCTGATTATTAGTCGCACATTTCATGTTGGTAATTCATTTCTTTATCCTCCGTTTCTTTGTATTCTTAAACATGTTTACTTATATCTCCATAGATCATAGCCTGTGTGTTTGATTTTTTTAACCGAATTCAAATGTGAATTTTATTTTTTAACTGAATTAAAATTTGGAAGTGGGTAAAGTGGGGATATAATTATATATAAAAAAAATCTTATTGAAAAATAAAATAAAACGTACATACAATAACAAATCACAAAATAAAAAAAAAATCATTAAGCCTATACGAAAGGCCCAATTCTCTTGCTGGGCTGGGATTTTCTTTGGCCCTATGCTAAATATCCTCTAAACTACCCTCAGCAAAGGTAAGGATTGTGTTCTATTTGTATGTATGTGTGTGTGTGGTCTATCATGTGACATTGTTTTATTAATTCATATTTTTCATTTTATTGATGATATATTGCGTATTGTATTAGGTGTCTAATCGTGTTTTATAAGATAAACGAGAACATAGGCTTGCTTATCGTGCTTAACGAGGTTTAGGATGTAATGTCTAGAGCTGTTAAAACGGGTTTGATCTGACGGGTCGGCCCATTTAACTCGTAAAATAAGCGGGTTAAGATTAATGATTTTTGGTCTGCGGGTTAAACAGGTCGATCCGTTTAACCCGTGGGTAAAAGAGTTCAAACCCGTTTAACCCGCGGATTAAATGGTTTGGCCCGATTATAATAATTAAATATTTAAAAATATTTTTTTTAATTAAATATTTATTATATATTTATAATAATAAT
>JAVXUL010099269.1:0-20328 GCA_035590515.1 Trichilia minutiflora | reverse complement strand
AAATATTGAATTATAAAATGATGGAAAATATGAAAAAAATGAATGACTTTTGGGTCATTCTCTTCTCCAAAAAGTGGACAGCCATGGGAGATGCTTTGGGAGGGTTTCAAGTGAAGAGAGTCCATGTTTTTGGGCTTGATCTTCATCACAAATGAAAGCTTACAAGGTATGCACCTAAACCCCCTCATTTGCACTCATTTTGGCATCTAGTTTTGTTCACTTGAATGCATAGATTTAGGGTAAGTTTCTTAGGAAGAAAACTTCTATTTATACATGTTTTATGCCATTAGAAACCAACATATGGTACGTGCAATTAATGAAAAGTTTGATGAAGAATTTCTTCATCAAGATTTAGAGATTATGATGTATTACTAGATGTTATCTATGGTTGCTAAACTTTCGAAGAGTTCGGTACATACTCGTGATTAAATCACGGTAAACCTTTTTGATCACACCAATATCTTTGTGTATTTTTGAATAGAAATGAGAGATAAAATATTATTCTTAGAGGACTAACACCTTCCAAAATAATATAAAAAATCAAAATAAATATATTGAAGTTTATATATATTCATTATTTTTTACATGGCTAAAGAATTTACACACACACATATATTTATGTAATTTATTTTAAATTACATGCCAAATTTAATAATAAAGATTATCAAATGAATTAAAATATGATTTTAAAATAAATTAATTAAATCTAAATTGAAGTATTTAATTTTGATAAAATTACTATTTTACCTTTATGTAATAATTATTTAAGGACAATAGTTAAATGTACCATAAATATGAATTTTGAAAATTTATTAAATTAATTAATTAATTTGTTAATTTTTTAAATTTAAAGAAATAGATAAATACTAATATATATTAATGGTTAATATGAAAACATATGGCAAATTTTGATTGGTCAAAATTTGAATATATTTGGCTAAAGCTTATTGGTTCAAATTGGTATAAGCTTATTCATCCATTTGTGGATGGGTTTACATCACATAAAAATCAATTAAAATAATAATATTTATTAGATAATATAAATTTATTTTAATTGAAAATTAATGGAATATTTATATATGTCATTTTTTGATTTTCTTATTTGATAAGGATGCAAAAGTGAAGCAACTAAGCTCTCTCTCTCATAATGCACAAAAATGGCCTCCAAAATGCACGAGGATGGTGTAACTTGACAAGAACTTATGATTTTAAGCTTTAAATTCATCAAATTAACAAGTTAGGGAGGTAATTTATCAGAGCCATAACTTGTTTTCTTTGTAAATTCATTGAAATGCATGAATTCAAGCATAAAATGCTCATAGAAAATTTAAATTTGTTGCATGATTAGACTATAGAATCCTTTATTTAATTATCCCAACATTACATAAACACCACCCAACAATAAGTAAAAAACCTCTTAAAGGAGTCCAAAACCTTTAAGATTTTCACCTTTAATATCAAAAATCATTATTACCTTCTTCTTCCTACTCAGTTCAAAAGTTGACCATTAGTATTTCTCCGTACTGTTAATTTGATTCTAAAGGGACTTAAAGCCTTCGATATTATATCACCAAACCTTGACTTCTTCCCCTCTGGCTCAGGTTTGTATCCTTCAGTGAACTTATGTTTTATAGACAATCTTATATCACTTTGAGATGATCAATTTCACTTATAAAATTAGAGTACGAATATAAGTCAGTTTGGTGAGTTGTCGAGTTGGGTGAGCACCCTTCCTTTACTAATTGTGATGGCATCTCTTGTTATAAAGGGATTAACCTTTCAACTCTACGTGTATCTTAGGGTTATCTATATCAATCTAAGACTCGACTCACTTATGATTTATAGGGTAATTTCAAAGTCATTTAAAAATCAAATAAAATTGTTCAAATCATTTTCAGAAACCTTTTTAAAAACCAAACCATTTGATACCAATTTAATTGTCACGTTCCTACCCATGAAGTATAGACGTGACAACCGTCACAAGCCTTCGAAGTATAATCTAATACACTGAATATACTTCAAGGACCTATAAGGCGTCTATGGTACCTAAAAATCAATGATGAATTCATCCTTTTTCATTTCAAAATCCCATCTTAAACATCCACCCAAAACTAATAATAAAAGCACTCATTCAAATCTATTCATTTTCAATCATAGTTCATCAAAAGAAATCATTCAGTCTATATCTCTAATAATATAAAAACTTTCCTAAAACACTTTTGAAATATAAATTATCAAATATTACAAATTTTACAAACATATATAAATTTAAATTCATTTAAACATATTTACAAGTGACAATGAAAACATAAATCTCATATTTATTAATAAGTGTGTATATATATAAAATAAAGTCAACCTTAGTGGACACAACATCTTAATAGTGAGTTGAAGAAAGGATTAATACTTGAATAATACAAAACCTTTAAAAATATTACCACCTCGGTTCTCTACTCACGTTCTAGATTAACTGAAACTAAAGAGGTAAAAAGGAGTGAGTTTATGGATGTATACTTTATGAGTAAACTATTATATAAAAATAATATAAATAAATATTTATGTTGGAGAAAATATGCAAGTGACATGTGGGATCGTCAGAAAGAAATATGGCATTTTCATCCCAGGCATCTCAGCCTCCTAAGTGGACCCGACCTCAGGTCCCTGAGAGTCATTCCTTTGGGAGAATCCAGTCTCCGACCTCATGGAGTCATCCCCTCAGGTGGACCTGACCACAGGTCCTTGGGAGTCCGTTTTTCAGAAGAGTCCAGTCTCCCACCTCAGGGAGTCATCCCCTTAGGTGGACCTGGCCATAGGTCTTTGGGAGTCAGTCTTTCAGAAGGATCTAGTCTTCGGTCTCAAGGAGTCATCCCCTCAGGCAAATCCGCCTCAGGTCCTAGGGAGCCATTTTTCTCAGGTAAACACGCCCCACCCTCTAGGGACATTCAATGATCCTCAGATGATTTACCCTCAGAGCTCAAGTATGCGCCGCAACCCTCAAATACTAGTAGTTGAAGCCCTCAGACACGTAACAGTCGTGGACCTCAGGGAATCCATGTCCACCTCTGGATGAGCTCACTTGTCTCCCAAGAAAATACAGAATTAGCCTCCCAACCGCAAGGGCCTCTTACAAAAGACATTTCTTCTTCATCAACATGTAGCCCGAGCCAGAGAACCCCCAGTCACGCATCCATGCTATCAAAAATGGAAATGATTGCTGACACAACAGGCCCTATAATAGAGATAGGTGCCCTGTCCTAGGAGATGACTGTCCTATCCTTCATCCATTTTCAAGTGAGGTGATAGTAGTAGACCTATGATTTATAGAAATATCAGCAACTATATTAATGAAAGGCGGCCACACACTGCCCAAAGGCGTTAGAGTCCCATCATTCTTATTTTTCAATGCCCAGTCACATCATCAGGGCACTATATAAAGGGGGGTTCTCCACTAAAGAAAGGGATTCCAGATCTTTAGAATTGAGCCTTTCACTGTTACTTCTCATTTGCATTTCCCTCTCCTGTTTTCTCCTCCACATTTGGTAAAAGAGTTTCCTTTCTCTTACATTCCCTTTCGACTTATTCACTGGAATTGACCATATATTCTCTCATCATATCTGACTTAGGTATTGGAGTTTCTCCGTCGAAAATCCTATCCGACGTGACTCCAAACGTGTTATTGTCTTATAGGGACTTTAAGGTGAGGCTCTATAAGAGAGGATCTGACCATCCATTTTCTCCAGTGAGGATTCGTCCACGCAACAGCCATATTCATATTCACACCTCAATAATTTAAAATAGATATATAACAATCTAGTTAAAATGTTTGAAATAAAACAATTTATGAAAACATTGAAAATTTTTTATTCATATTAAAACCTTAGTCTATTTATTTTAATAAATCATTATAATGGCTCTTTTTTCTGATAATTACTTTAATCAAAAGTAATCTTGGATCGTCGGTGAGTTCTTTTTCTATGTAAAAATCAATAATGATTTAATAAAAATATACTTTACTTATTTATTTATACCTGATTAGTTTTAAATTATTCTAAGTGTATAAATTGAGTTTCATTGAACAATATTACACTAATGGCCAAAAAGGTTGAGAAAAGTTTAACCATAGGAGTTAAGTATCAATACCAAGTCCATAAGTACTGATACTTATTGGCTAGTAAAAGAAAAAGTGTCAAAAAAAGCTCGAGTATCGATGCCTTATGACCAAGAAGCAAGAGTATCAATATACTCTTCAAAAAGTTTGATACATCATCTTTTAGAGCATGAGTATCGATATATCAAGACAAATAAATTGATACATGAAGCAAAGATGAAGATTCAAGTGAAGAATGTATGTAAGTATCAATACATCCTTAAAAAAATATCGATATATATGGAAATAATGAAGACTCTAATGCAGTATGTATGTAAGTATTGATACCCTCCAGAAATGTATCGATAAATTAATACGTAGTGAAGATTTTGAAGAAAAATTGAGTTTTATCGATACATTTTAGTAAAGTATCAATACTTTCTATAGATTTCAAATTACAATGGCTAGTGTCACGTATTTATTGTGTACATTTATTGTTATTTTAGAAAGTTGTTATAGCTATTACTCAAAAACATAAATATATGCCATTTTGCAAAAGATAATAAGAATTTTTCAGAGTATATTGAGCTAAACTTTCATATAACAACAAGAACATTCTTCTGTATTAATTTATCTTATCTACCTCATTCATTAACTTTTATTCTAGTGATAGAAAGTTAAAAAAATAAAGCACTTATTCTATATCTACTTTGTCAGAGAGTTCTTTTTTTTATTTCATTACAATTTTCTGGGTTGCTCTTCACTCTTAAAAGAAAGATTTAATTGGGTTACTCTTCATATGGTATAAAGAAAGATTATATTCGGTTGCCCTTCACTGTTAAAAAGGAGTTGTATTTAGGTTGCTCTTAACCTAGTCCAAACTAAGACACTTAGTGATACGTTAATGTGTTTGAAGATCAATCGAGAAGAGAAGATATAGGCCTAACTACTAAGCTACTATAAAAATTTACTGTTTGATTTTTTTTCTCTCTCTCTCTTTACTTTTATTTGTTATTAATTGCTTGAGTGTATATATTTTCTATGTATTAATCATTTAGCAAAATTTATTAATCTTTTAAATTAGTACTTTATCTAATTCACCCCCCTCTTAAGTGTTATACTCTGGACAATAAGTGGTATCAGAGCCCAACTCGAACTTTTATTAAGATTAATATTTTAAAGTAGTATATTATAATGGCATCATATAGTATTCCATCCCAGGTTATAGAAGGTCAGTCTACTCATCATTCTTCTTTTTTTTTATGGCACTAATTATGCCTGTTGAACAAAAAAGGATGCAAATTTATTTAACTACACTACATTTTGACATCCTTTGTAAACCTTGTATTTTTGACCTAGGGATATTTTGGTTATTTTAACCTTTTAAGGTATTTTTATCTTTTTGAAAAAGTATTTATTCGGATACTATTATGGACTCATTTTCTTTGTATTATTACTCATTAAGTATTTGAGAAGGTTTAGATGAGGTTGTTTGGTTTTAGGGATGAATTTGGAAAGAATTTCTTTTAGGTGTTATTTGAACACCCAAGATTCAAACTTAAATATATATGGATCTAGACATCTGATTGATGATTTGTTTATTTTTATTAAAAAAGGATAGAAATATGAGTGTATAAAAAAATAGAAGCGAAATTGGACATCGGACAAGGGAGAAAACAACATTAAAACAGAGGTGGCTAAAAGCTGAAAAACAAAAGGGATAACAAGCATACAAATTTTGGTCCAGCGAAGGTTTTTTTTTGCTCAACTGAAGATGTGTAGAATGCTATCCTAGAGGATTTTGAAACTTTGGTCTACCGAAGGTAGTGGGCTAGTTGATTGAAACTTTAAAAAATGTCATTTTTGACCTTTTTTTGGAATTTTCTTTTTCTAAACTTCAAGGATCATTTTGTCATTTCTTTAGGCATTATATAAAGAGCAATAAGGGTTGAGTCTCTCACTTTTTTCCTTTTGTCCCTTTCCTTCCTTCCCAAATATTTTTCTCCTTGTCTTTTATTTGTAGCTTCCTTCATTTCTAGATTTCTTTGTTTTTGCATATATTAAATCACCGTTTCTTGCTATAAATCACTAATACTCATCATCTTCTATATTCTATAAACTTCATTTTATTGATTTGGTGAAGATTTGAGTCCAGAGAGCATTAAGAACATTAGGGTTTACTATTTATGCATTTGGGGGTTTCATCAAATTGTGACAATTAGAGGTTCTAGGAAATTTGATGAATTGGAGAATTTGTAGTTTAAATTACTGTTTATACACTTTAAAATTAGGCTCCAATTGATCCAATTCTAAGTTTAATCATGTTATTTAGAGAATAGAGTATGTGTATATGTGATTATATTATTTAAATTGTGAAATAAAAAATTTATCACATTTATACGTATTCACATCACATGTGACACAATCTATAACACCACAATAATATCAAAAGAGTGAGTATCTCCCACATTCATTCATGTCCACATCTCGAGTATCACCATCTACAACACTTCAAGAATCTCATAACAGTGAGTATCTCTCACTTGGCTCAACCACAACCTTCCAACAATATTAATCAACAGTATATCATAATCATATCATAAATTCATATAAAAAACAACCAAATATAAGTAAATGTGGTTCATTTATTGTTTATTTACTTACATTATCAATTTATTAAATAACAAATACATTAACATATAAAATACCTACGGCATATTCATTATTTATTTACTTACATTTTCAATTTATTATTTTAACACGTTCACATAACATATTTATAACACAATTTAAAGCACATAACAAAGTAAAAACAATTATGATTCATTTATTCTTTATTTACTTATCGAAGTTTGCACGTCTAACTTTTATGAATTCCTGAGCTTCCAAGCGCAATCTTTCCTTCTATTGCTTCTCTCATCCTAACATTCATTTATATTCATCACAAACACATCAACACATTTCCAATATCATTTTCTTAACATACTAATTCAATTTAGTTTTCTTGCACACCTTAATTCTTTACTTTACTAAGTCCAGGTTCTAATGCACACTTGTATTACTTAATCAATTTCATGAACTTTGAAAACAAGGTTCTTTATATCCTAATTTGCAGTTGAGCATTATTTGGAATCACTTATTGATATATCCCATTAATTATTAAGGCTAACAATACTTAAATAAATATCAAGTTATCAAGTTTCAATTCTGCCTGGAAACATTCTCAAAGCAAACAAATTCAAATTCCGTTTGGTCTTGACACTTTGGTCTTGACAAATCAAAGCAAGCATATGCAATCGGATTGTTATCTAGTTAGCACTCAGATTTTATTTATTTATCACAGTACACATGCAACAATCAGGTTCTGTATGTAAATAAATCTGACATGAAACAATCAGATTCTATACTAAAAAATACATCAGGTCATAAATCCAATAAGCAACATGAACAAGCAAAATTCTATTCAGACCTGGCTATGGATTTTCCTTATTTCAATCAAGTTATATATATATATATATAACTTGATTGAAATAAGGATTTATCCATGTTTAATCAAAAGCAAAACAAATGCTTCTCTATTAATTCAGTCATTAACGCATGTACCATTCGGCACTATCTTTCTCTTAAGTTATTATTCCACCACACGGTCTTGTACCAATTAAGTATTAAAATCCTTTATTCTATTTGTATCGCATTACATATTTATCACTTCCTTTAAAACCAATTGATTCAGTTATCATTATCCTCACGTGTCATCCATCCTCATGTGTGTTATATATATATATGTTTATGTCAACCAGCAAGTTTTCAGATGAAATTGATCGAACTACTTCCACTTCCATCCGGAGATATCATTTTATCAACCAATATGTCCAATTTCCTGTTTTTTCTTTAATCAATCCAATTATATATATGTATAACTTATTAAACTAGGCATAATGCTATTTAAGGTTCTGATTATGTTAAAGTGCTCCAAGTTCATCAAAGGTCAGATTTAAATACCATGCAAGCCGTTTAAGTTTTGATTCGGCCAGGACATATGCCAAGCAATCAGATTTAAATTTTCCGTTCTCTTGAATTTAATCAAATTATGTGTGTGTGTATATATATATAATCTATTGAAATAACCATAAAGCAATTAGTGTTCTTTATATAACTATGTCTAAGTTATCATAACATGCAAAGTTCATGCACAAACATGACAAAGCAATCAACTTTCAAGTCTGTTTAGACATACACGTTCAAGCAATAATTTTCATACCAAATTCTATGTTTCCATGACAGGTAATTCTATATTCCATAATTCAATCGATTCTATTATATGTATATATATAATCAACATAGAAACTGCACCAAATTTGAGATAAATCTTCCCGCTCTACTTCTCTTTCTCTCTTTTTCTTAGCATCAAAATTAACATTTTCATACCATTATCAAAATAATAATTTTCCAACACATCAGTAAAAAAAAAAAATATTAATATACTATTTATTTAGATAAAAAATACACATATTCTTTATTATTTTCATAAACTAAATTTTAACATTATTTCCATATACTAGATTTTAACAAGTTCTACCTATCTACCAATATTTTAATTTAATCTCCATGCTTCAAATGCTTCACACAATTTTTATATACCATCACCCTTACTCAAATAATAATATCTATTTCGTCTATTTATTTAAAAAAGATTCCATCACCATATTAATCAAACTCAATCTTCCATATACACCAAAATCCCTCTTCCAATTATTTCATAATTTATAATCTTCCATCAATATTTTAATCTTTCATTATATACATCAAATTAATCCATATACTAATTTATTACTAAACCCTAATATTAAAAATTTAAGTTCTTAAAATACTATAACTAAATTAATATTAAAATTAGAGAAATACAAACAATAAAAATAAACTTACAATTTCCTTCTTCTTTTTTTTTTTCTTTCCTTTCTTTTTCTTTCTTTCTCTTCCTTTTCTCCTTTGTTGGCCATCCCCTTTTCTCCTTCAATTTCCATGGTTTTGTTTGCTTCAAATTAGAAACTCTCATTTTTTTCTAATCTCATATAAATTCCAAAAATCATTGAATGGCTAAGATTAACTCTAGCAAATCCAAGGGTCACCATTTATACCACTTATTTTTCAATTTATATGCTAAAATTAAGCTAACATTTAAACCAAATACATGGTAAAAAATATGCCAAAAATGTAAACAAATGGATGGTTAAGATTAAAGCACAATTTGAGCTAAACCAAATTTATGGGTCTAAACTCCACCCTTTGGCTTAAAACAAAGTTTATGGATCTAAACAAACCATTAGGCTTAACAAAGTTTTTGGGCTTAAAATTAACTTATAAAATTAAAGCCCATTCAAACCTAATTTCCAACTTTGACAAGCCAAATTAATTCTATTTATTTATTTTTTCACAAGCCCGAAACATTAATCTAACAGAATTCAAGTCTATAATCTATTATCAATCAAATCCTATATTATACACAATCTGTTTAAATAAAAGAAATGATATAAAATCATAAAATTTAAAATTTTCAAAACATCATAACCATTATGCCATGCATATAAAATAAATAATGTAATGTCATGCAAATGCACCTAGATTCGATTTCAAGAATTGGATGTTACAAATTTGGCCTTGCTAGGCATTGATATTGATTTGGTTTTGTGAGATATTGATGTTGATTTGGCTTTGTGGGCCATCATTGTTCATTTTGGGCCTTGAGTGCCTATTGTTGAGTTTAGTTTTATGTTCCATTGTTTTTAGATTCCAGCTTGTGTGCTGAAGTTTTGATTTATATTTGAGGCTAGAGGCCTATGGTCGAATTTGATTTCTTGTGATATATAGATTTGGTCTTGAATGTCATGATTTTGATGTTGGATCTTATAGACCATTATTGTTGGTTTATTGTTAAGGTGAGAATTCTATGTAGCATGAAATAGGATGAATGAAATTTAATAGACCTAAGAGTGGAGATCGATCACATAGTATAAAATAGTATGGATAATCTATATGATCTAATAGGCTCAAGAGTAAGGATCGATCACACAACATGAAATAGAGTGGGTGATTCGTATGATCTAGTAGTCTCATAAAACATAGCTTGACATGATATTTTGCCTTTATTGGCTGCGGATGAGATCCTATAGACTAAGAGGACTTGATATTTTAACTTTTTTGAAATGTTTTTACTGATTTTGTCTCATGTCATATGTATATTTGTGGATGAAAATTCAATAAGCTTGATATGCTATATCTTACATATATACATATAATTTAAGGATATCCTACAGCCAATTAGGGTAAATAAAATCCAATATATTAGATCGATTTGATTTATCTTGATATCTATTTAATCATTAATTGATTGGTATTTATATACACTTGTATTTTAATGAGATAACTTCTACGTTGGTTTTGAATCGAATATTATTTTCTTGATGCCCTATTGATATGAATGTATGCATAAATCTGTTTTTATATGTTTGCCCACTCATTGAGTATTTTAATACTCACCATTTTTTTTCTTCACATTTTAGGATAATGTGTTCGGATATCGATATAACTGAGTAGACAAGAGCTTCCAACATTGAACTTTAGGTACTCAGCTCAGTTTATTTGTGTTATAGTACACTAAAATAATAGTGTATTCTTTGATTTGAAATTTTATATTTCCACTCTGTGAAGTTCATATATGTACTTTTATATGTATAGAGTTTATAAATTTATATGGATTTAATGATTTTGAGATTTTATTTCTGTTTGAATGGATTTATGAAATTAGGTTCTTAAATGCCTTAGGTGTCTTTGGAATATACTCTGACGAAGAGAGTATATTTTTTAGATTCATGACGATTATCACGTGGTCTGTTCCTAGGGTCGGGGTGTGAATTCCATATTATTATAGAAAATGGATATACAATATCCATAGTTATAGACAAGACTATTAGGGAAAGAAAACCCAAATTAAAGAGAGACTGGACTATAGTTGAGACAAATAAATTCATTCTCAATGGAAAAGCCATGAATATTTTATATTGTGCATTGGATACGATAGAATTCAATAGAATTTCAAGGGTGAAAAAGCAAAAATGATTTAAGATATGTTAAAAATCACACTTGAAGGGACGAATAGAGTCAAAGACTTGAAAATCAGTATTCTAGTTCATGATTATGAACTGTTTAAAATGAAATCGCATGAAAATATTAAAGATATATTTACATAATTTACTTATATCATTAACGATTTAAAAGCTCTTGGCAAGACTTACTTAAATATAGATATAATGACCAAGATTTTAAGAAGCTTACCAAGGTCATGGTAAGATAAAATGATTGCCATTTATAAGACAAAAGATCTAAGAACTTTATCACTTGAGGAGCTACTCAGATCCCTTATGATGTACGAACTAGAAGGGAAAAGAATTGAGGATGAAAACTGAGGGAAAGGAAAGAAAAATATAACACTTAAAAGCATAAGAGATAAGGATGATGAAGAGAGTAAAGATGCAAAAACTGGTGAGGATAAATTTCTGTTGATGGTAAAAAAAATGAAGAAGATAGATGAAACAAAAGAAACTGAAGAAGGAGAGACTCCCAGTGAATTGATAAGGTTAATAAATGTAGAATGACCAAGAAAAGGAAAAGAAAAAAATAGAAAAAAAAAGAAGTCATATATTATGAGTGCAAGAAACCTAGACACACATGTCCAGAATATCCAACAAAGAGATTAAAAAAGAATAATAAAAAGAAGAAGGCAATGAAAGTGATATGGGATGATTCATCAAGCGAGAAAAGCACATCATCTTCAGAAAATGAATAAGCAAATTTTTGCGTTATGGGCAAGTATGATAATGAGGTACATTCTTCTTTGTACTATGATTTTTGTTCTAATAGTGAAAATGACTTCATGCATGATGAATTAGTAGCTTTGTATGAAGATTTGAATACTGACTTTGAGAAGTTATGCATGAAATATAAAGAAGTTAAAAAGAAAAAATTCATCTTTGGTAAAAGAAAATGAGGAAGTAATAGTGAAAAACAGTGAGTTAAAAAAGAAAATAATATGTGACTATGCTTATGTATTAGATATATTAAAGAATGAAAATAAGAAATTGAATGAGTAGGTAAATGACCTTATAAAAATGCTAGCAAGGTTTACTTTAAGAAAATAGTCATTGGATAAATTGCTTACTAGTAAAAGGTTGGTTTTTGATAAGGTCAGAATAGGGTATAGGTTGAGAACTAAACAAAAGAATTACTCAAAATATTTTGCTAAATCTTCTAAGTAAGTAAGTCCTTTTATTATGTGTCATTATTATTTGAAAAGAGGACATTATAGTAACACATAACTTTTTAGGAAAAACACCTATAGGAGATCAAAAATGGTTTAGATTTCTAAAGGTACATTTAAAAATCCAAATGTGTTTGATAAAGTGGCAACAATTCTAACCTAAGGCTAACTTTTATAGATATAAAGGTAAATAGGTATCAAAATGAATGTTTCTTATTTTGGAAGTACTGCATATAAAGAGCATAAAGTATAATAAAAAGTTATTCTTAGATAATAAATGCTTAAGATATATGACAGGAGACAAGAGGATATTCTTGCACCTAACAAAAAAGAAATGAAAAGATATGATCTTTGGTGATAATAGTTAAGAAAAGATACTTGGTATTGACAAAATTGAGGTAAATAATGTTAAAATTAATGATAATATTTATGTTGATTGATTGAAATACAAATTGCTTAGCATATCTCAATTATATGATAACGAATTCAAAGTTGTATTTCTTAAGGATGCATGTGATGTGATTGATGCTAATGATAAGAAAGTTTTGTATTCTCCTAGAATTAGTGATGTGTATGTGATTAAATTTGGTTGAATTGATGTTGTGAATGTCATATGCTTGCAAGTGCTATGTGATGATTTATAATTATAGCATAAGAGATTAGGTTATTATAGCATGTACCTCATTACTAAACTAGCTAAACATGCCATATTCGATAACCTCCCTAACCTTAAGTTCACCAAAAGTAAGACATGTAGACCATGTCAAATGGATAAATAAGTGAAAAGTTCATTCTAACCTAAGAATGTTATGTCAACATCTAAACCTTAGAGCTTATTCATATGGATATATTTAGACCTAATAAAGTTGCATATTTAGGTAGTAAGTTTTATACATATGTCATAATGGATGACTACTCAAGATTATTTTAGGTATTCTTCTTAAAGAATAAGAGTGATACATTTGAGGCATTTAAAAATTTTTCTAGTAAAATCCAAAATGAGCTTGGGTATAGACTTGTAAAGATAAGATATAAAATCTATATTTTTGACCTAAAGGCATTTTAGTCATTTTATTCTCCAAGAGGCATTTTCATCATTTTGAAAAAATATTTGTTTTGGTACTAAAATCTACTAATTGGCTTTGTATTATATTTAATAAGTGTTTTGAGAGGTTTTATATGAAACTGATTAAATTTAAATGCGTTTGGGAAAAGTTCCCTCGAGATGCTAACTAAGCACTCGAACTTCGAACTTAAATTGCAAAGATCTGTACATACAATTGACAATTTGATTTTTTTTAACTTAAAATAGATAGATGTACAATCAAATAAAAAGAATCAAAAGTGAAATTAGGCTTCATATGAGAGAGAAATTACCAAAATTCTAAGTAAAAAAAGATGACCAACTATAATAGGAAATGTCCTACCATAACGAGAGAATGCTCATCGCAGCAGGAGAAATGCTTAATGCAATAGGGTGAATTCCACTACAATTGGTACTGTTTACAAAATTTATATATATATATATATATATCCCCCATTTTTTCTTCTTCTTTCCCCGATGCTTCTTTTCTTCTTTCTCTAGTATATTTCCCTTCTCCTCATTGATTTTTTCTATTTTCTTTTATTTTTAATCGATTAAATCTCTATTTTTTAATAAATCACATGTACTCATCATCCTTTACATCTTACAAGTGTCATTTCATCGATTCGACTGAGGAATCGTTCGAAAGAATAAAAAAGGAGTGTATGATTACTGTTCATATTTTTAGGGTTTTATTAAATTGAAGCAATCAAAGCTTCCTAGGGTTAAATGACACTTTTTTGATAAGTTGTGATTATCCTATAACTTTAATTTCACTACTTATTAATGCATTAAAAGTTAAGGTTCATTGCTTATTCATTAGTTTTAATTCTAATTATAGAAATTTGAGTTTCATTATGTTATTTAGAGTGTAGAATATGTTTATATACATTTAGATTATTGATATTGTGAAATCAAAAATTTGGGCATAATGTATAGTAAATTTGATCACTGTACGAGAGAATTTTAACGTGCGTTCGACGGTTTTATATAATCTCAATGAATTGAAAAGGAATTTGATGTAATGGAAAAAAGAAAAGAAAAGGCAATGTATATTGATTTGGTAAGAAATTGGATTGAATTATGTAAAATTTGATGAAATAGTAAACCAGAGTATTAAATTAAATTAAATCATTATAAATAGATATAGATATTAATTTGAAGTATGATTATGGGATTCGTTTGATAAGAATTGGTGAAATGATCAAAAAACAATATTTTTTCATTGAATGAAGAATATGCATTAAATATTGGATTTGACATTCATATGCATTATCTATGCATAGGATATTATTTTATAAGATCCAGTTGTTAAATATTATATATATATTCATTTATAAGCACGGACAACTTGGTTCGAGGATCCCCGTCAAGAGAAAGCCATCGAAAGAATGATTCTCCTCCCTTAAGTAGTGAGTGAGAATTATTATACTTCTATTTATCTTTTAAAACTTTTATAAAGATTTATATATTTACGCACAAGGACGGTAGAATTATTTTATATAATTTGAGATATCTTGGGAGGTGATGGATATGTGGTCGAGATTGAGACCAGGAGGAGGTCTCATTTATTTATGATAGATAATTATGATGATTTTATTATGTTTTGTGGCATGTTTTATATGTTTATGTAATTAAGTCTGAAGACCAACTTGAATTGATTTCATTAATCATATTTGTCTTGTTTTGACATAGATTTTTATGATAAAATATATATAGATACATATGTATTAAAAACTTTAAAAATGTGAATATGGCCAGAGAGACAATGTTTTCATTTTGTTATTGATATGGTCTTAACCTTTAGTTGTCATGAATTTGGTCTTGTATGCCTTAGTTTTTTGTTTTTTTTTGGCTTTTTAAGTCATTATTATTGTTTTTGGCTATGTAGGTCAGTACTGAAGATAATACTCGATGAGAAGAAGATTGTCCCAGGAAAAAAAATTTAGTAGACCATCAAGTATTCGATATCATGATATGTAATATGTTACTATCTCATAACTCTACGAGGTGAAGATCTTCCTATAGATAGAAATCTAATAGACTACAAAGCAGCTTTATAAGATGAGGATTGTCTTATGAAGGGAAATTCAATAGAGTATAGAATAGTTTATACAATCTATTTGAGATTTTGATATTTAATGATTTACTCTTAAGATAAGTATTGATTTTATACCACATGTGATTTAAGTTTTTAAGTAAGATTTCTTATATGTTGTTTTTATTATCCACTCACTAAGTATTTTAGAATACTTACTCCTTTTTCTCATTTCAGAAGAGTTTATATCACGCTCTGGCCATAAGAATCAGCCATATGATAATTGTTGAGAATTTAATAAATGCATTCTATTAGTTGGATTACACCTCAAGGACATACAAGGCATAAAATTTATTTGCAATCAAACCCAACATAACCAAGTTTCAAATTACATCAAAATACATATCTACCAAATATATCTAATTGATAAATGTAAATCAATATCATATTCTAGTACAACCTCCTCATTAAATAATACACATTTCAAATTAACTCATTATAATAAATATTCAGTCGAGTAAAATACATAAATTTGAATCATTCAATATAATTTTATTCAATTGACTATAATATATGAAAATGAGTTGAGTATCTGAAAACTGCACTGAATACTCTTATCAACTTAACTATGCCTGCACATGACTGTGCTATCCTAAAATATAAGAAAAAAAGGATGAGTATTTAGGAAAATACTCAGTGAGTAGATAAGCAAAATCTCATATAATTAGTGATTAAAACATTTAATCTATGATTATAAATGTGGCATAAAACATACATCAATAAACACTTTGTGAATAATCAAGATATACATTCATCTTAGTTTATAAGATTCTATTCATAACTAGTTGAAGTAAAAATGCAATAACATACTATACTTATAGGACTATTGGATATTTTAGATCATTCACCCTATTTCTTGCTAAATAATTGATCCTGACGCTTAGGCTTATTAGATTCTATCCACCTTATTTTATACTGTATAAAAATCTTTACCCTCAAAATAATCAACAAAAATGGCTCACAAAACCAAATCAAATAAATCATAACATACAAGGTCAAGTCAATAAATCATGGCACACAAGGCAAAGTCAATAAAACCATGGTATGCAAGGTCAAATCATAAACGATATTATAAAACATTGGTGTTCCAGCCATATCTATAGAAATCTATCATTATTATGAAATCATTATTCATGCAAATCCATAATATATCTGGCCTTTTGGCCTCAAGGATACATTAACCAAACATGCCACAACTAATATAAAATTATCAAACACACACACACAAACATACATATATATATATAACAAAAGCAGGGTTGGCCTTCTCTTGGTTATAATCTCATACAAATTATCATCGTCTCTCAATATAAATCATATATAAAATTTTTATCGCTCTAAAGCATATAAAAACATGTAAGTCTTTCTAAACAATTTTAAGGGAGGAAAGAAAACAAGAATAAATATATATGTATAATAAAAGCAGGGTTGGCCTTCTCCTGGTCATAATCTCATAGAAATCATCATCGCCTCTCAACATAAATCATATAGAAAATTTTTATCGCTCTAAAGCACATAAAAACATGTAAGTCTTTCTAAATAATTTTAAGAGAGGAAAGAGAACAAGAATAATATCCAATTACCACTCTGAGGTAGGGCACCACTCTCTTAATGTCTTCTTCACGATGAAAATCCTCTAATCCCATGCCTATATACATACATATATAAGGTTTAATAACCTTTTAACATAATATAATCATGTTATGCAATGCATAATGCATGTGTTCCTGCTTATAACTATTTTAACAATCCTCATTCCTGATACATTAGACAATAAATTTGAATTGATGGACAATACTTTGATCAAACAATGATCCCAAACTCTGATGTTGATTCTTGAAGTGATTTCATAAACAATAAAGAAGATTGATAGAGATTTGAGTGAGAATGAGATTTTGGATCTAGAAATTAAGAAATAAGTTTTAAATTGGGAAGAAAGGGAGAAAAATGAAGAAGATGAGCCTTTGTTACCCATATATAAGAAACCTTGAAATGATTAAAATATCCCTCAAAAATTGATTTGTTAAAGTTTGTCTAATATCCCTAAATATCGATACTTTTTCTCTAAGTATTAATACTTTTACCTAACAAGTATTAATATTTGGGGTCCCCTAAACTCACTATAACCTTTATATGTGATCTCTTTTTAGTAGGTATCGATACTTCCATTATATGTATCGATACTTGCTTACCATTTATCGATACCTTCAGCTTTGGGCATAACGTGACATTATTTTTATATATAAATATCGATCCTTCCATATATATATCGATACTTTCAACCTCTAAAAACAAAGTATTGATACTTCTTAGTCATATATTGATACCCAATGCCTCTGGATTGATCCTCACTGCCTCAAGGGTCGAAACTTTTTCCTTTATCTTATCAATTTCTATCTCAACTTCAAAAACTCATAACTTATGATCTAGATAATCTCACAGAACTCATAATATATCGACGAAAAGCTTTTTTTGAGCTATATAAAAATGAATTGAAACTATTTTCTAATTGGAATCACAATTCCTCGCCCCTTAAAAGGAATTTTATCCTCAAATTTTTATATAACATATTTAGAAAACACAAAGAAGAAAACTATCACTAATGCGTACAGTTTCTTTTTCCCCTAATAATTAAATAAATAAATTTTAAAATACCTCACTAATTATTCATCATTAGGAAAGGACACTATAGCTCCTATATAAATAGGCTAATACTAAACATAGAAACTGATGTCATATAAGAAAATACAAGTGCTTATGTTAAAAAAGAAAGTTTGTTCTTCAGTTAAACGTACCTTAATATTGAAAAAAGTACGGATATTGTTGTCTTACCAAGCTCTCAGATTCTTAAGTTATCTATTCAACTATGGTGCTTTGTCAGAGGACCTTCACCATTAGAATAATCTTACATCTTATAACTTATTTTTGCCAATCAAGAATTCTCATTGATTAAACTGCATAACTAAGATCTTTTCTCAAATCGATCAATAGTGCTTCAAGTATGTGTGATGGATCTGACACATACTTCTTAAGCATAGATATATAAAATACATCATGAATTCGGTCCAATTTTGATGACAAATACAATTTATATGCTACCAGACCAATGCTTTCCATAATACTAAATGGTACAATATATTAAGGATGTAGTTTTTTCTATTGCTGAATCTGATTATTTCTTTTTATGATGATACTTTCAAAAAAATCTGATCACCTATTTTAAATTTCAATTCTCTTATCCAGTTATCTGTATATGATTTTTATCTATCTTATGCCACTTTTAACTTTTCTCTAATAATCTTAACTTTCTCGGTGATAATCTAAATCAATTCAACATTACCGAAATTTCTCTCATCGATTTCATCCCAACATAATAGAGTTCTACATTTTTTATCATATAAAGCTTTAAAGGTATTATCCCAATGCTAGTTTAATAAGTGTTATTGTATATAAACACTATCGATAATAGGTGCATATCCTATTTACCTTAGAATTCCATAACATATGCCTAATCCTTTATTGTTTGGATTTTTTTTTTAATTGTCTATCTATCTAAAGATGAAATATAGAACTGAAAGTCAACTAAATACTCATGTTTTTTTTTAAAGTTTTGACTAGACTTAAGATGTAAAATAAGGATCTTGATCTGACATAATCGTAGTTAGTACTTTATGTAATCTACTGATCTCTGCTATGTATAATCCTATCAAATTAACCAAAGAGAAATTTTTTAGATTGACAAAAAATGAGTGAATTTAATAAGTCAATCCACTATCACCCAAATCATATCATGGTCAGCTTATTTCTAAGGCAAGCTAACCATGAAGTGACATTGTAGGGTTCACGCAGGTTTCTAATGCTTTGTTTAACCCACTAGCATATCAAATATCTAGCCACAAACTCAGCTACATTCTTCTTTATCTTTGATCATCGGTACTTCTCCTTGATGGTTTAGTATATCTTAGTACTGTCCAGATGTATAACAAATGTAAAATTATGGGCCTATTTTAAGATAACCTTTCGTAATGCTTTGTCTTTGGGTACACAAACTCGTCTTCTCAAGGTTAATGTCCCATTCTAAGTGAAGCAGAAATCACTCTCCTTGCTATCTAAAATCCTTTGACAGGTATTGACTAACTTACTATCTTGTATTTGACTTTACTTGATATGATCTATTAGGGTATATCTATCCACAAAATTAACTACTAAGACTCTCACCTCATCATACCCTATTATTATTCTCATCATTCTCAAATCCATCAACAGAGTCATGTAAGTAATGTTAAATTGACTGAAGACTTCCTACTCAAAACATCTGTAACTACATTAGCCTTTCCTAGATGGTAGTCAATAATTAGGTCATAATCCTTAATTAACTCCAACCATCTTCGTTATCTCAGATTCAATTCTTTCTGTGTGAGTAAATACTTAAGGCTCTTGTGATAAGTGAATACCATGCATTACTTCCTGTATAAGTAATGCATTTATATCTTCAATACAAATATCACGGCTGTCAACTCTAAATAATGGATATAGTTCTCTTTATCCTTCTTTAACTGTCAAGAAGTATAAGCTATCACCTTTATATTTTGTATTTGTTAGTGTATATGCCCTAGAAACCATTCGTGTTGTCGGTTTTAGAGCTTTTGGTCTTGTATAAACCTGAACTTTATTAATAAAAGAACTTGTTCTTTATTTACATACATTAGCTGCTTCTTTTATTTTTCATGCAAATGAATATTGAA